>JAGDQP010001955.1:11378-44553 GCA_022664845.1 Lepisma saccharinum
ACGTATAGGTCCGTTCGAGTCGCCGTGTCGGTGTCCTGGCAGTCTACAGTCCAAACCCGGGCATTTTGACCCTCTGACTTCCTGCAGGACTGACCGTTGCCTTTGCTAGCTGGATTCCGTCCTCCGGGCAATGAGGTCCTCCGAGGCTGTTTCCTTCCTTGTACCATCATATGTAAAGAAAGGAGGGGTACTGACATTTGACTCACCACGCTGTCAGCTAATGCGGGTTGGTGAGCAGCCCATCCATGTTCGTTCACCAAGCAGTTGCTTGGGTACTAAAAGGCCCCACGACGTGAACGTATGGATTGGACATTAGGCGTCTACCCCGGACGGTTCCCTTAAGTCTCAGCAAGAGGAATTAAGGTGTCTCCTCCCAGTTAGTGGCAGAAGCCTTTTGGGGCGACAGTCCCGGTTTCCCCAATATATATATATTGGGGGTGGTGTTTTAATCTGAATAATTAGTTTCAAATATTTTGAGTAATTTTGTTGCTTGCTGGTTTCCGTCTTTTCGTTTTTCGATTTAGTTCTCGTTTGATTTCTGCTAGCATACGTACTATATAGTCAGTGTTTGATCCCAGGTTGAAGCATTGTTGGTCAGTTCTGGAGTTCCAAGTAAGTTATATAACTACGATGTAGAATAGAATGGTGCTATTTGATGCTAATGGTGAGTAAGTATTTTGTAGTGTGTTTTGTGGCCTAACCAATCCGGATAATCAGTGGTTGTACTGATTTATATGATGGAAGTCTACGATTGGGTAAGTTCTTCGTTGTTAGTGAAGAGTCACTACAATTGAACTATATGCTTTATTTAGTATATATATATATATATATATATATATATATAAAGTATTGAGGAGCTGAAGACTCCAAGTGAAATAATATTTTTTTAATTAACCCAAGATTCAGTGATTACTGTATGGGTTAGGTCCACTTCCAGTCTACACCATTTTGGAGATGTTGAGCACCTTTTAACTTAACACTTGAAGCATCAGTGACAATTCTGACAATTCTTGAGGGGGGGGGTCGAATTCTAACTGTAGCTGTTTTTTTCTTCTCAGTGTTTCTGAGTGGCGACCCTTTAGCCAAGAGAGCGTTCTTTGGAACTTGGCCTGGAGTTTGCTTTTTCGCCTTAAAAAGGAATGCCAATAAGCACCTGTGGTAACACAGTGTGTGAAACATACAGGCCCCCATCTCGATGTAGATGTGTTGTGGAGGGACCTGGGTGTCATGTTTCAATAGGGTCTAGGACAGAATCCCCAACAGTCAGAAACTCCAAAACTAAAAACGGTCAGAACCCCCACACAAACGATCAGAATACCCAAATGCGGAAAGGGTCAGAACCCCCACACAATTGTCCGAACGCCCACCACATGGTCAGAACCCCCACAGAATGGTCAGAACCCCCACAGAATGGTCAGAAACCCCACACAAACGGTCAGAACCCCCACACAAATGGTCAAAACGTCCACACAAAGGGTCAGAACTCCCCACGCGCATAAATAGTCAAATCTTCCACACAGACTTTCAGAAACCCCAAATTTGAAGACGGTCAGAAACCCCACAGGAGCAGTCAGATCCCCCACGCAAGCGGTCAGAAACAACACACGAGCGTTCAGAATCCCCAAATGCGAAAACGGTTAGAAACCCCACACAAATGGTCAAAACGCTCACCATAAGGTCAGAAACCCCACACTGGTCAGAAACGCCACACAAACTGTCAGAATCCCCAAATGCGAAAACGGTCAGAACCCTCTGACCAGAATGCTACATGAAACACCAATGATAGCTTACAGGAAACCTCACAATCTGAGACGAATGCTGACTAAGGCAACCTTCTCACTGGTGAGAACCCGGAAAAACAGAAACCCAAAAAATTAGAACTAACCCACCTCCCCTCAAGAAATATGAACCACACACATATAATTGGGAAGCATTGAAAAGAATTATTCCAATATATAACAGAGTCTACTCAGGACTGAACCTACAAACAAAACAAAGAAACAAAAATCTAAGACCGACTGAAAAAAACCGAGCCGGTACTGAGAGAAATGTCAGTAACATATGAAAGCACACCTCCATACTAATCACAAAAAAATAAAATTACAGGATCCTTCTAAAAGAAAAGCACAAACACTGTCACCACCAGTGATGTTACAGAATACTACTACTACTACCACTAATAATAATAATAATAAAAAAACCAACGACATGACCAACAAGACTGCCTTACACAAACTAACGGCAATCACAGCAATATGGAACGACTGACTGAAATCAAATTACCAAAACAGAAAGAACAAAACGTTTTTACGAACATTGCAAAAATAATTATTATGAATAAGTTATTATAAAAATAAAAATATAGACAACACAACCTCTGCCTGAACGATATACAGGTCTACATGACCAGAGGCCAAAATAACAATACAAAAGCAACCATACGGGAATAGGAACCTAATAATATTGTTATTATGATTAATAATAATAAAGGAACAGAACGAACCCAGAACCTTCCAAATACTACCCAGTTTTGGGGCCCCTCTGAAGGATGAAAATTATATTGGGAAACAATAGAACCGAAGACAGGGAACAGAATAAGCTATATTAATGACAAATTAACCGATAACATTATTAACAATAATTGAAAGAAACATTTTCAAACAATATGGAAAAAAGAGCCCAATCTCCTTTATGACCCACATGACTACAGGGCTCTTATAACTGAGAGAGTACCGCATACAATTGAAAATGGAAAATAAACAACCTTTTCGGAACGCGGTTGACTGATACATACAGACAGGAAATATAACTTAATAAAGCCTGTCTAAAAACTCACAGTAAGGAAAAGAAAAGGGAGATAAACACGGAAGGAAAAGAATAAGAGAGGAAAGATAGGATGGTAAAACTACCCAAAAGGGAGACACCACAACTTATGAATATTTAATAGCAAGTGTGTAAGGAAGAACCGGGCTCCGGGCTTTACATTAACCATAAAACATGTTTGGGTTTTCTGACCATGTGTGTGGTGCTTTTGACCGTGTGGTGGGCGTTCTGACCATTTGTGTGGGGCTTCTAACCGTTTTTCGCGTTTGTGGATTATGACAGCTTGTGGTTTCTGACCGTTTTTGTGCGGGATCTGACTGCTCGTATGGGGTGTCTGACCGTCTTCAAGTTTGGGTTTTCTGACCGTTTGTGTGAAAGTTTTGACTGTGCCCGTGCGGATTCTGACCGTTTGTGTGAGGTTCTGATCGTTTTCGCTTTTGGGGGTTCTGACCGTTTGTGTGGGGTTTCTGACCATGTGTGTGGGGGTTCTGACCGTTTTTAGTTTTGGGGTTTCTGACCGTTGTTTTTTTTTTATAATTTCGGTGTTTGGGGTTTTTGGCGGTTTTGTGGGGATTCTGACCGTTTCAACTTTTGGGATTTCTGACCGTCGGGGGTTTTGACCTAACCCCTTATTATATACAACTGTTTCCGTTCTCTACTCACTTTTGGGCACAATTGCTAAAATTCTCAGGTTATTTTTATGGCAGAAATCTACGCTTAAAATAAATAGAAAACAGTTGCCGCTCCCCTATTCGAATAGAGGAATTAAACTGATAGACCCACACTTTCATGCGAGGAGGCTTTTACTACATCGTACTATGGAGGTTTTGTGCAAATAGTATGATACTCTTTTACATATGGTATCTTTATACGTGTATTAAATAAAATAGTTTAAGAAACTCCGTTGGATGTTGCGTATTGGAGAAAACTATGCTCATATTTCTTTGAATGTTTTCTAGAAATTGGATATGCACTCATTTCAAAAAGTCATATTGAAGAATACTTTACATCTCAACTTTATTCATTTTATGTTGCAAAACAAGCAGTAATATCTAATCGTATTGAGGTAAGATATCCTATGTGTAATTGGCAAGTAATATGGAATGATTTAAAAGTTTTAAAATACAACTCGCACCTCTTTCAAACATGGTATTTTGTAATAAATGAGACGTTTTCGACAAATAAGGTATTGTATCAATATAACATAGGGGATAATCAGGACTGTGTGAAATGTGGAAATACTGACACATGGAATAGAATTACTGAATGTAACAATAATTGTGGAATTGGAAAGCGTTTTTGTACACCTTTGTAAGGGGATTACTAGCCTCTGTAAGGCAGTTAACCTATGATAACATTATTCGATATGCTCAATAAAAATAGAGGAAAAGGCGTTTACAATGGTTGATCGCCTCCACAGTCAACATTGTACTAAATGAAGTAAATACTGACTCAGTGGAATGATATTACAATACTTTATTTTTTAATTTTGTCAACATTTCAGCAACTATGAGGCAGAAATATTGTCAATTATTCGTGTGAGACTGGCTTTTCCCATACATATGTTTGAGTGGAGATAATGTAAAACTTGTTTTATGGGTCTCACGACTCAGAGCGTTTGCCAAGAACTGCATGTATAAGTGTATGGCGCTTCGAAAGAACAAAAATTACTTGTAGTTGCAATTCCCGAACTACTTTTGGGCATGACTTTCTCATCCAACTGTAACCGTCAATCTGTATTTCACGTCCACAAGATTAGAGTACTTTTGTTTTGTGAGACATCGTTCAGTCATATGTGCGTAGCTCAGTAAACAACTATTCGTTAGTAAATAAAACATTCAGTATTGTAGGGCCTTGCTAGGGTAGATACCCAAAACATATTAAATCAAAGTTTGAATCCATTTTTCAAGACATTGGAATCGCAGGCATACTAAGTTAGCATAACGACAGGGTTACTAGTCATTGCGGCATTACAATGTCAATACTTAAGAAATGTCGGTGATATAAAATATCTAATGCTTAAGTCAATCAAAGAGCAAGTTTTCCTTTGTCAAAACATGTTTGCTACTAAATCAAAATGCATCTTTAAAAAATCTAACAGATTCATCAGAGACAGAATTCGACTACAAGAGTTAGATACAGGAAATGACATTTAGGACACTTACAAAATTGGAAGACCACTCTCGCTCGCAACTCAGAATCGGCTCGATATTGACTCGAATAATACTTGAAACAGACTGCCACATTCACTTGCTTAATTTTACTCTACAACTCGGATCTGATTACATAGCTTTTTGGAAATTTCCTCTCAAAGTGTTTAACTTTTCACGTTGCTCAATTCCGGGTTTCTAGTGCGAATGTCCTCCGGTCATTGTATCCAACTACGTGTTGTCGTCTGATTTCCTAATACACGTTCATTAACAGGTATGATCGTGACATGATGTTCCTTTATCATGCCTGTCATTCCATCTATTCATTGAATTCTTTACAAATACAGTATATGACAATCGTTTTGCATTGGTACTATCTAAATCAGAAGTATTTACACCATCGAGCGGTCATAAGCCGATCACACTCCCCCACTTTAGCAATATTGATAATATGAGGGAGTATGTTCCCAATTTACCAATCATACATAAATGAACACCCTGTATAGAAAATCCAAAAAAATACCAAAGAAACAAATATTATTACATATACCAATATCCATATAAACATATCATATTTAAAAACTGAATCATTTTTCAACAATAAAATTAAAAAACAAATCCAATATTGAATTAAAGACTGGAGCTTCCTGAGCTCCTGCATAAAAAATTATATGCCGCAACAAAACCAACAAATATTATGCCACTCTTAAACAGATTCTGCTATCTTGCATAATTCTTTCTCTCTTTTATCTCTCTATGTCTCTCTCTCTCTTTCCTTCCGTATTTGCGTGTGATCACTGTCACTAATTTTGTGTGTGTTGATTTATTAAATTATGCAAAAATGTCAGCGTCTGCCTGTTCATTACTTCCACATTACAAGTTTATGGAGTGGCATCGGGACTCGAATCCGTGTTGCCTAGTATCATCATACTTGTTTTAAATCACTGCGGCTACTAAAATTATTCACGTTATGTGTGTGTGTCACTAGAACTTCTCCGAGTTAATACTTTAGTTTCCATTGTCTGTTGGTTGCGGTTCGGTCTCGTTGCAGATCACTTGTAAGTCACTCTACCGCTTAAGTGTTCATAGTTCTTACGTTTTAAAGGTCACTATTGAATATTTGGTATGTGTGTTAGTTCATTGTTACTAGTGCTTAGGGTTCGGAACTTGATGAAATGTAATCTTTATCCTGAAGGTTTGAAAACGATGCAAACTATAACGAAAACTCATTTCAGCCTAAACTGAAGCAGAAAACATTTTTTTTGCATTGTTTGCTGTTTTTCGGTTTATTTGTCATCTTTCGGTAATTTCTTTAAGGATTTAGTCTTACTTTCAACATTTTTTCCTTAGTGTAGTTGCTCATGTCGCAGTTGTGATAGATACGTTAGAAGGAGAAAACAGAAAAGCCAGGAAAATTGTTTCTTCTAACCACCGAAGTTCTACACAAAGTAAATCATCAAACGATCTCCCAACTGCTCGATAAATGTATGCTTATGTTGTGGCCCCAGGGAATTAAGCATGACAATGTTCTTCTTTTTATTACCGACGCACCAACTTACATGGTAAAGGTTGGGAAAGCTATTAAATCATTTTACCTTAAATTAATTCATGTAACTTGTCTAGTACATACCCTACACCGAGTGAGTAAAGAAATTCGTAGACAATTTCCAGAAGTGGGCAAACTAGTTTCAAATGTGAAAACAAAAAAAAAACATTTTAAAAGTGTCCGGATAGATTTCAATGCTTCCGCACATCAGAGTGTGCCCCTGATGTACCCTTCCCCCCCCCCCAACGCATTATAACTCGCTGGGGTACTTAGATCAGTGCTTGTATATATTATTGCGATAATTTTGACGTGGTGAAATCATTTGTGGATAGTTTCAATAGAGATGCAGCAGCTGCTACCGCGTTCTCGCAAGATCTGATGGCTAAGTCAGATTTGAACGGATGTCTTGCTTATATTAAGACCAACTTTTCTACATTGTCAACTACAATAAGTTTGCTGGATAAACGCGCTGAGAGCATGCTTTCAGTTGTAGGTAAAATAAAAAGTGTCGAGGAACATTTGCAGGGATATGGAGGAAATATTGGACAGGCTGTATCTGAGAAACTGGGAAGACTTTAGGAGAACATTGCGGGTGACCAAACTATGCTGTAGGTCGAAAGTATTATGCGAGGAGAACATTTCAGTTTGAACGTTTACGAAGAAGAGTTTTACCTGGAGACCTCGAACTACACCCCCATGACATCTGTGGATATGGAGAGAAATTTCTCCAAATATTGAAATGTTCTTGCTAACAACCGACGCTTCTTTTCATTTGAGAATTTACGATTGATTATGGTAGTGTACCGCAATTCAGAATAAGGTTGGTGTGGATATCCGTAGTTTCTTAATCAGTGGCATAGACAAACGCAGCATTAGAATCTGCAATGATATAGCTAAGCTTTTTTTTAAGATAGTTTGACTCAATTACTCTTTTCCCATAAAAGATTCAAACATTAGATAAACTAGTGAAATATTCATAATCCCTTATACCAGTTAATTTGCAAACTGATTTGATTGTCAATTGACTATCCCTTTCATTTGGGAATTTACCAATGACTTTGATGTTACAAGTGCTGTGATTCAGAATAAGATAGGTGTGGTAAATCGCATTTTTAAATAAGGCATAGACAATAGCACTACTAGTCCTGTACATTTTAGAATCTAAAGATATTTTTAAGTTTTGTTTTAAGTTTGTATCAATTACTATTATTTTTTCATAAAAGAAGATATTAGATAAGTTAGTGGAATATTCAAAATCCCCAGTATCAGTTAATTTGTAAAATCTTTCTTAAGTTAAATTAATGAGTCTGGAAAGAAAATAACCGGCTTTCCTGTCTACGTATAACCCTGTAAAGATTTGGTTTCCTACACTCACTGTGCTTTTCAATTTACATCAGGTTGTTTATGATCGTGCAAAAAAAGGTACCGCTTTAATGAATTACTCACCTGATCCAAAAATAGAAAAAATATAGGTCATTTTTTTACATTTTAACGGTCATTTTATAGGTAATATTTAGGAAATTTTTAGGTCATCAAGTTCCGAGCCCTACTAATGATTAATAATTTCGGGTTAGCATTGAAACTCGAATCTGCTTTGCCTCCTTTCCAAAAATTCACTTACACTGTTTATTTAGTATAACTATTTATGCTTTGTATTCATTAAGTGTTTATCATATGTTTATGTATTAACAATTCGCGAGTAGCTGTGCACTGTTTACACTTAATCAAAGTTATGTGCCGGGTTCCAACTGGCATCGAACCTTGGTCTATCACAAAGTTCACTTATGCTCATGTTTTACCTGCTTTATACATTTAATCAAAGTTCGTACATGCAAGTAAAGGTCTTTTTGTAACTGTTACTTTATTTCCAATACCGATTCACGAAAAAAATCCCATTTCGCGCAATATTTAAGTGGTAAGAGGAAATCTTGTATCTACCCTGATTGTCGATTTCTAAAATTTTAAACCTATTATTTACAAACCATAACTTGCTTGAACCGAAATTAATTAAAGTTATTAGAGTAGCTTAGTTACAAACACGGTCAGGTTCACTTTGCAAAATTTTTCAGAAGCGTGCAAAAACAGTTTATTATAGATAAAAAGCACTAGTGTTACTAATTGTTTTTATTTGGATACCAATATGTAATTAAAATTGAATGTGTAACAAATGTGATACATTATATTAAAAGTTTATTAGTTATTTACAAACCAAAATTGGATCTGGCCGGGTTTGTAGCCAAGGTGTGGACGTGGCGTCTTTGTAACGAAAACTGCAGATATGAAACTATGAAAGTGATTCCCTGAGCTTGTTTTTTAAAAAGATAATACACTTAATAAAACACATTTTAATTACAAGCTTTCTGTGTTACATTTTTAGCACAATTTTAACTTTTCTATAGAAAAATCGTTGATTGACAATTTCCAGAACTTCATCGTACTCATCGTCATTGCTAGTTGCACTTTCACACAGATCATCTTCTTCGTTTTTTTAGTGATTCAGCGTGATTAGCTAATACTGTGCTGTAGTTGGCTACACTGAACCTAGCCGTGTTTGAAACTAAACGCTTGTGGAGCTGGCAGTTATTTTTGCAAAGAATCCACGTATTTAAATGAAGGGAAAAACTTGAATTTAAAGTTATTTTTGCCTTGGGTATCTTTGTTTGAGGTCAAAGACATGCCTTGAGCAAAAAATAACTTTACATTCAACTGTTTACGCTTTAAAATTCATTTTTTTTCTCACAACTTTCAACAACGGACCTTGATTGTTCTTCCCGTGTACCCTTCGAATGCTTTTTTTACATGTCTCTCGCCGTTTTTGTAACGAAAGAGATATAGTATTGCATAGAGGGTGACACCAGCTGACGGAAACAATGTCTAACTCATTTTGTGAACAAGAATGGACCTGGCCGTCTTTGTAACTAGGCTAATCATTTCCAATAATTGCTTCCTAGTTGCTACATTATAATAAAACTTGAAAACAAAATTTGCCATTTCCGTTATTAATATTGTTTAGTACTTAATTTCTACTTTTACGTTAATTACAACAATAATTCCTGTCACCGTTTTCTTCACATAATTATTTAAATATTGTATACATATTCCCCATTTTTCTTACACTAATATTTTGTCAAAAAAAATTCTAAATACACATAAACATGCATCACATCATCCATCTTTAGTTAATTAATTCACATAAAAAAGATATTTTACATTTCTGCATGTCTTAAGTATATTTTTATTCCTATCTGTATTCCATTCATTGTTGTTTGTCAATTGTTTTAAAATTAGTAAACTACGATATTTAAAAAAAATAGGATTTTTAAAACAATTGTCTACCTTAAATTAAGTATCTCAAACTCTGGTCTGTCAAAAAAAATATCTAATTTTAGGTTTGTTCAATGTTTGAGTTCCCATCTCGGCATTAGCGCAGTGAAGTACCATCATGGCACTTGCCTGATGTACTGAAATTTACTTACTTATCTTAACCTAATATATTTTTTAAATCTAAGCTTCCTCACTAACATGTCAATGCATTTCTTAATACTTACATTTTAATAAAAGCAATAGTACACCTTACAAAAATATTACCATAATTACTCTATTTATTTAAATATTACAAACCTTACTTACAAACTATTTTTTTTATTTCTTGCGCATTTACTTCTAAATTTATTTACTGTACTGCTCATTCAATTACCTTGTTACCTTGTACTTAAAAAATATTTTCTTTACATTGTTAACTACTTGCAACTAAACTTTCCTTAGTTTTTCCTTCTGTATTTATTTATTTATTCGCATGTGCTTTATTTATTTAACTAATTAATTAATTAATTATTAACACCTTTTCTGTCATCTCCTGATGGCTTAACTCTACCGATATGATGTTTCTTTAAAATTCTTTCAATAATTTCGAGCCTATTATTTATTCTTTTATTTACGTGAAATATAAGCAATCAAAATTCAATATTTTTTTAAAATTATCGTCCTTATTTTCAAAATTTTGCGCAGTCATTGTTCCAGTTTTCAGTCACCACACCAAACCACTATTCAATACATTTTTCTCCTGATGGGATCAGCATTTTCCTTGAACTTCTCTCAAGGTTCGGCGTCAAATCCGAAACACCATGTTCAGAAATGCATTGAACACTAGTCCAGCAATTTACCGACAACTCAAAACAATTCGTTCTTTATAATTAATCTTCATGTCACGTCTTTCTTCCACTATGGCCAACTTTCTATTGCAAAAAATAGTCTTGTGTTTTTCAAAGAAGAAAGTACATGGGCAATTAGAATGTGTCTTGCACTTCCCTTTTATATCAATTTTCACACTTTTAATGTATTTTCAAATAATTTAATTATTTTAATGACTTTTCAATCTTGTTACTCTAAAAAATTTCCAACATTTTCGAATTAATTTGAATTATGTTTTCAAGATTTCAATTTATCGGTTTTAGCTTTTAAAACAAACAACATTATTGATTTTTTAGTTTACTGTTTTCCGTTTTCATAATTATGATCGTTATCAAATTTAGTTTACTTGTACATTCTCCGTTTGCAGTTATATTATGAAATAAGAACCAGTTAAAAACAAAATACTTTAAATTCATTAACTGCGCCTGTAATATCTAAGTTTTAATATTTTTATTGTTAAAATACAATCAAATCTTATACTTTCTCTTCTTTTCATTTCAGGTAAGTCTGCTAAATTAATTCTAGAAATTTAATACCGATTGTCGTCGAGTTTTTGTAAGTACCTGAGCATGTTTATCCGGACGTTTCCTATCCAATTAATTGTAATTTATTTTGTTAACGTATTTATGTTTAACATAAACATACTGTTTAACCTACTGCTTTACATCACCACTAAACGAAAATGAAATATATGATCAGTATATTTCATTTCTCCAACTTCCAGATAAAATCTGATCTTAACATAAAGCTAAACGTAAGTATAACAAAAGCCCGTCTCACACGACTAATTGACATGGATGGAGTCGCTGGTTTTTGGTACAAGTATTAGACCAAATAGTAAATATCCCGAAGCAGAAAACAGCTCATAAATTACAAAATATAAGGGCCAAATGTTTTAGCTGTAAGAATGTTTGTGAAAACATACAATGTAAGCATTCAACTAATTGAAATCGTCCATGGTGGAAGTACATTCGTCCCTGAAATATAAAGCAACTATTCATATCTGCATTCCATGCAATTTGGAAAATTACAATTGTTCGGGTCATTATTTTGTGGTATCAGCATTGCAGTAAAATCCCATCCATTTACATATCACTCGGACCCTCCACCATGTCAATTAGTCGTGTGAGACAGGCTTTTTCCATACTTATGTTTAGCTAGAAATACATCCTCCATTCCAAAATAAACCGAACGTTTTAAAAAAACAAAAAAAACAATGTACATTTTGGAACAAATCATTTTTATTAATCAATGTATTCCCCTTCTGCATTGATACACATATTTGCACGCTCCAACAAGTTGTCAAACGACTTCTCCATGTCCTTTATTGGAATGGTCTTTAGGACGGCGGTCGTCGCCTTCTCAATGGCTTCAATCGATGCGTGCCACTTTCCTTTCATCGCCAAATGCAGTTTCGGGAACAGATAAAAATCGCACGGAGCGAGATCTGGTGAATAGGGCGGATGATGCAAACGAATAATGTGATTTTGACCAAAAATTCAGTTACAAGTCGCGAACGATGTGGTGGTGCATTATCGTCCAAAAGAGTCCAACTGCCGATTTCTCGATATTCGGGCCGAATACGACGAATTCTTGCCAGCAAACGCTTCATGACGCCCAAGTAAAACTCTCCAGTGACTGTCTGGCCGGGCTGAACAAATTCTTTGTGGATAATTCCTTTTGAATCGTAAAAACAAATCAGCATCACCTTAACTTTTGACTTCACCAAGCGACTTTTTTTGGGTGGTCCTTCATCCGGCGCTCTCCATTCAGCACTTTGCCGCTTTGTTTCGGGCTCATATTCAAAACACCACGTCTCGTCACCAGTTACAATCGATTTCAAGAAGTTTCGATCCTGCCGAGCACTTTTAACAATGTCTTTGCAATGCGCAATTCGATCAACTTTTTGGTCTTCGGTGAGTTTGTGTGGTACAAACCGCGAATTAACCTTCTTAAGGCCCAAAACTTCGGTCAAAATGCGGTATGCGGTTGTTTGAGGAATGCCTAATTCCATTTCAATAACTTTCACCGACGCTTTTTTGTTATGTTTGATGAATTCACGCACTTTTTCGATGTTTTCTTCCGATAATCCGGTTCTGGGACGGCCTGATCTTTCGTCATCATCCAGCGTCTCTCTACCCGATTTGAATCGCCTGAACCACTCGTAAACTTGCGTACGGGATAGACACTCATCACCATATGCATTTTGTAGCATTTGGTGCGTTTCAGTAAAAGGTTTACCCAGTTTAACACAAAACTCAATTGCAGCTCGTTGTTTGAAACTCATTTTCCGACCGATGTACACAACACACTGACAGTTGAAACGCAATAACTTTGTTGCCGTGCATCCAAATGTCATGACATTTATACCAGTTGTCAATGAGGGACTACGCCATCTACCGGTAAAATATTACAACAGATGGCACTAGTGGTACTATTTGTTTTCAACAGTTCGGTTTCTTTCGGAATGGAGGGTGTACTGTAAATATTGTGATATTACATCTCACGACTAAGAGCGCTTGCCAAGAACTGCATCTACGAAAGTGTATGTTGCTTCGAAGGAACAAAAATCACTTGTAGTTGCAATTCCCGAACTAGTTTCGGGCATGACTGTTATCCAACTGTAACCGTCAATCTCTATTGCACGTTCACAGGATTAGAGTACTTTTGTTACAGTTGTAAGACAGCGTTCAGTCATATGTGCGTAGCTCAGTAAACAACTATTCGTTAGTAAAAACCATTCAGTATTGTAGGGCCTTGCTAGGGTACGTAACCAAAACATATGAAATCAAAGAGTTTGAATCCCTTTTTCTAGAATCGCAGGCATACTAAGTTAGCATAACGACAGGGTTACTAGTCTTTGGGGCATTACAATCTCAATGCTTAAGAAATGTCGGTGATATAAAATATCTAATGTTTAAAGTAATCAAAGAGCAACTTTTCCTTTGTAAAAACATGTTTACTACTAAATGAAAATGCATCGTTAAAAAATCTTAACAGATTCATCAGTGACAGAATTCGACTACAAGAGTTAGATACAAGAAATGACATTTAGGCCACTCACATAATTGGAAGACCACTCTCGCTCGCAACTCAGAATCGGCTCGATATTGACTCGAATAATACTTGAAACAGACTGCCACATTCACTGCCTTAATTTTACTCTACAACTCGGATCTGATTACATAGATTTTCGGAAATTTCCTCTCAAAGTGTTTAACTTTTCACGTTGCTCAATTCCGGGTTTCGAGCTCGAATGTCCTCCTGTCATTGTATCCAACTACGTGTTGTCGTCTGATTTCTTAATACACGTTTATTAACACGCATGACGTTCCTTTACCATGCCTGTAGATTCCTGTCATTCCATCTATTCATTGGATTGTTTACAAATACATTATATGACAATCGTTTTGCATTGGTACTATCTAAATCAAAAGTATTTACACAACAGAGCGATCATAAGCCGATCACAACATTACGGTAATTATTGTATTATAATAAGGCATGTCAGTTTGAAACAATTTATGATTCTAATAATGTAGTTTAATTACTTTCAGTAAATTATTGTTATTTGATGTCTGGTTAACATAGATCCTGACTGTTTTGTATTTTGTAAATTGTATTATCGTGACTAAATATGTTTAAAACAGTCGGTAGGACCCTCGATTTCGAACTGAGCAGCCCATGTTCAAATCTCACTGCAGCCGTAGCTTTCATTTTCTCTCAGTACCAAAATCAACACCGTGTGTTGTGTTGGTGTTGAATTAACACAGCTATTTTTGACTGTGCAGTTGATCCCACAACATACACCACACGTTAATCACTTTTTCTATTTGTCAATTAATGGACTTAATTCCCATTTACTGAGAATATTCCCCATTTCTCCTGAAGTGGGTGATTAAAATGGCAACATCAAACACTTTAGCAAAATTGCATGTTTTGTTACGATAAGAAACCTTTTTCTCTTTCTGCGCATGTGAGATCATCACAAATTCAGTTCGTCAATAATGTAAACGAAATCTCTCGGCGCTTTACTGAAATTACTGAGAATAAATGCAACCTACTAACATTTATCTGAAGTATTACTGGACAAGTAAGGACAATTTCCAAAATTTTGAAAGGCATCCGTAAATAGTGAGCAATAGTAGCAAGACGGATATTATTGTAACTACCTGCGAAACAAATCTGAAAATATCGAAGTGGGATTAGGCTCAATTTGAAGCAAATTGTGCACAACCTAAATATTCTGTAAAGCGAGGTTTAAATGGAAGAAATTTATCCAATGAAAAATTACCTTGAAGTGTCACCACATTAAAACATGGACAGATAAATTAAGGTTGAGATCCCTTGAAGCCATATTCTCTCATCTGAAGGTTGAGTTCCCTTGAAAATAATGTGATGGTTTGAAACTGAAGAATTTAATTCAAAGAAAAAGACCTTCCCATTATAGCGTCACAAGGTCCTATAAACTGTCGCATAAATCGAGGTAACGAATGTCAAATCAATCTGAATTCAGTTCTGTTTCTCAGTTATCATTGAGACTGCGTCACAGACGGTCGGAAAGAAGGACAAAGCAGTTGAAAATTTTGTCTCAAGCACATTTTTATCGCCAAAATTTATATTAAAAAATATCTGTATTCCCCTCCCAGTATGCTTTTAATATATATCTATACATTGCCGGTCACTGAATATTAAAAACGTTAACAAGCAACGCTTTATAATAACAATATAACACTTACTTTTAATAGCAACGATGTGATTCTCTATCTGCTGTCCAGTAATGTCAATTTATGGGGTAACAAGTTATCAAATGAATAGTAATATTATAAATTACAATTTTCTATTAAACGTTTAAATGCAGCAAAATGCACACAAATCCATGAATCAGTTTGGTACTTGAAGTTTGGCTCAAACGAACGCCAGAAAAAATATTATTTAATTTGTAGTATGGTATTCTCATAGGATTTTGTTTTGCTGAGCAAAATGTGATGTTTTTAGTTAGAACTGACAGCGCTGCCATCTAGTTTATTTTGAAAGCCGTGTTCAACGGACCGTGGAACAAATTTGCACGTGTTTTGTTTATGGAAAACAGAGAAAACAAATTATCCAAAAGCAAACATGTTGATCGTAATTTTGTTAGGCTTTAAGCATTGTGAATGCAATTTCGATTTATTGTTGAGTTTATAATTGCCCTTGTTTAACTACGAAGAATGTAAGCCTTTTATTACTGTCCCATCAACGTTCGAGAAATCAATAAAAATCAGTATGATATTTATAGTTCTACAAAAATGCTTGTTAATCGGTTTGTTCCCACATCCAAAATAAGAATTTTTCTATTGAAAAATAAATAAATGGGGTATTAAAATATTTAAACTTTATCCGTTTTATTGCATCTAGGATTTAATTATTGTAGATTTTTTTTCTGAAATGAAAGGGTCAAAGAGTAGGTAGTGATCCTCATCGTGATTTAAAATACTATCCCATATTCGTTTGAACTGACTGAGTGAAAACAATGTCATACTTTTAGCCAGAATGACACATCAGGATTTGCAACTGCAGAACCTCTTCAATTTCGCACGCAGTCACTCCGCTACCCAGGTTTGGTTTAATGTCGCTGTATTATTAGCGCACCCGTATGAATGTCAGTGAATAATGGAAAATATTTGTCCTGTCTGTCTGTCCGTCCCCACCCATGGACCTCAGCAACTACAGAGTTGAGCCATACACCGTTGGATTCGTCATGGTCTGAAACGGTGGGGAAAATTATCAGTTTGACTCTAAAGCTGGCATATAGTTTTGAATCGCTAAGTATTCTCTATTTGTGCTTCTCCAAGATCTCAATAACTACAAGTCCGACAAAGATGAACCATATACCGTTGGATTTCTCATGGTCTGAATCGGTGAGAACATTATAAGTTTGACTGGAAGTGGCAGGTCCTTTTAAGTCGCTTAGTATTCACTATCTCTTTGTAGAGTTCATATCCTAAACCGCTGAAGCCAGAAACACCAAATATGGTACGAAGGTACATCGTAACTAGTAGGTTAGGAGAATAGCTATTACAAAATGTTGAAAAAGTTGCCATCTTGTACAGAGGATATAGCCTAAACGGTTAGAGCTAGAGAATCGAAATTTGGTACGATGGTACATCATCACTGTTAGGCTACGAAAATATTACAGATTGTCTCCAAAGACGCCATTATGGATCCAAAATGGCGGACCCTAAAAAATCCCTTGTCCACACCGTTTGAGCAAGAGATATGAAATTTTGCAATAAAGGTGTATTGTTACAAGTAGTTTAGGAAAATATTATAACATTCTGCAAAAGTCAACATCTTGGATTCAAAATGGCCGCCTCAAAACAATTACCTCACCGTTCGAGCTAGAGAAATGAAATTTTATATGAAGGTCACAACATTATAAGAAAACGTTAAAAACTCGTCATTTTTAATCCAAAATGGCCGCCCAAACCCCATTTCTCACACAACTAAAGCTAGAGAAACGAAATTTGGTATGAAGGTGTATGACCAAGAGTAGGTTACAATAAATGGGGCAAATCTCCCCAATGGGAGCACATCCCCCAGGGGTATGAAGTATATCTGTAGTTCTGTACTATGGGGGTGGAGTCCCCCGCAGAGTCTGGTTACGATAACCACATCAGCTAGTCAAGCAAAATTTGGCGTTAAGGTAAATTATCAAGATTAGGAAACGATATAGTGATAACGTTCATTTTTCTTAAAATTTCAATATTTTTTTTTTAGAAAAAATGAGGCTTTGTTGTTTGCGAAATTCCTTCTTTTTTCGGGGCAGCAATTTGTAATGCTGATAACGACTCTTTAAGTAAGACTTACTTTTATATAGGTAATTAAGAAGAAATACAACATAAATTAAACCCTAGATTACAAGTATATGTGGGTATATGTGATCGTTTCCTTTACCCAGTTCTCAGTGCTGCCATCTGTTTAAACAATCATTTGAGAAAACGGCTGTATCTTCACCAAACTTAGCTTAAATATCATCCGACACAATAGAAGAAAGTTTTAGGTGTCCCCGACTTCATATATGTCTTCGGCGGTTATGGGAATATTTCAACCAAACCAACATATTTCGACTCAAAGTAGTGTGTACCTCTAAGGTTTTCAAGTATTTTAAGTAACGTTGGATTTGCTATGATCAGAAGCAATGAGGAAACTATGAATATGTCAGAGATGAGCCATACACTATTGGATTCATAATGGTCTGAGACCGTGGAGTAACTTACAACTTTGACCCTATATAAAATTGGTAGGTCCTTTCTAGATGCTTGGTATTCTCCATTTGTGCCTCTCCTAGATCTCAGAAACTACAAGTCCGACAGAGATGATATATACACCACTGGATTCGCTATGTTCTGAAAAGGTGAGGAAAACAATGATTGTGAATCTAAAACTTGCAGGTCCTTTTCAATCACTTAGTATTCTCCATTTATGCCCCTACGAGATTTCAGTAGCCGCAAGTTCGAGAGAGAAGTCATACACCGTTGGAATATTCATGAGCACCGATGGAAAAATCTACGACTTTGACTCTGAGTATTTGCTTAGTAACCTCCATTTGTCGTTATGATTTTAACTCTTTCCTTTGGATTCGTTATAAGATAATTTTAATTTATACAAGGTTGCTTTGGATTTGTCTACTATGGATAACCATTACTTAGCTTGTGATTACATATACCATACTTTGAGTGTACAAGCAATCCGAGTCCTTAAATCCAGTAAGTACAATGACCAAAAATTTATAAAATTGAACATCAGTAACGGCACGATACCATAAATCGTGGACCTCGTCACAAAATGTCGTATCTCAAAATTTCAAACTTTTCAGGAGAGCAATTTAAAGAAAAGTACTTGTTAATGTTCTTGTAACCTATTTTTGTTAATAACTTTTGAACGGCTTATCATTGAGATACGTCGATTTGAGGCAAGCAAATATACACAAAACGACATATTCTGAGGGTCCTAACTAAAAACTGCAAAATTTTGTGATACGGTACTTTCCGATTAGGTCGACAAAATGTGGTGAGGTAGAAGTCGGTGTATTTGACGGTGATATTTCAATTCGACTTCAAATATCTGCCGGATTTTCTGATGACTGTAAATAGTTGTCACTTTGATCTTAGCCCCTATACCGTATAACACTAGTGTAAACACACTCAGCTCTCGTGGTTCAGGTCGGTAACGTCGAGAACTTCTTATCGGCAATGAGTTTTCAGTTGGTACGTAGGTTGGAACTTGGCGGCTGACTATCCTGTCTGAGGTTTCTCAGAGTTCCCCTCGTATTCGCCATGAGAATGTCGGGATAGTACCTTAAGAGCCGTGGACGATACCTTACCCTACTCTATCGAACACATCACGGCCTGAGCCAAAGATGCGAAAGGTCGCAAATACATTTAAAATCTAATGTTTTGATCTTTACTGAACTGTATGATTCGTATGTACTATAAATTACTTATTTAATACCACCTACCTGTTAATTATTTTTTAGTGTTCATAGCTTACAAAGTTCAATGATTTTTTTATATATACGTTTGCAATCATAACATGAGTTGTCATACAAAGTACCTTACATCATATTACCGTTATATAGCAATCATGAGCTTAATTATTGCACATATGTTATAGTCTCGTTTCAGTTTCGTATTGGTAAAAGTTGTTCTTTAGTATGTATGATAATAAATCTTCAGTATCTTCAGAAATCAGAGACTGCTTTATCCAAAATATTAGTAGTTCCCTCAGCACTTTGTAAAACCTTCTTTCTGCTTGCCATTGTAGAATGCAGTTCAAAATCACATAGTAAACTATACTTTAACTTCCACGGGAAAAGATACAAACAAGCGAGAAATGAAATTTCAGGCAGCGCCAGTAGGTGGCCAATTCTAAAACTAAAACATGCAGAAATAAAAGGTACGCAGCGCTACGAAAATTTACTTCTTATTTTTTAAAAACATTGCTCTATTATTATGATTATTATTATTATTATTATTATTATTATTATTATTATTATTAGTAGTAGTAGTAGTAGTAGTAGTAGTAGTAGTAGTCATGCACAATCACTGCTTATTGCACTTCATGAAAAGCATAAAATGTATTACGAATTCATTAGACACCTCTTGTCCGTTTACGTTACAAACCAGTAAACATTGTTTTTAAATACACATAAAGTTGGAATGCGGACACAAGCACAGGAGTCTGAAGTTAAAACTCCACTGGAAGAACAAAAGAAATCATTTCCTAAAATTTTGACAAATTGCAAAGTTACGTAATAAATAAGTACTTAGGGGCTCGAACGAACCCCTTCATGCGCATTCAAAGGTTAAACAACACGTTTAGTTTAATATGTTTGATAAAGTTCATGAGTTACACTTATGTACGTATCGAGTAGAATTCGAGCGCTGAGTACACACGGATACAGAAAATATGTTTTTCAAGAACACAGTTTAATGTGTACAGTGTATTCTAGTTTCTAGGAACAAGTAAACGCTTTCCCCAACAAATTGTTTGCATAATAAGAGCAACCTGGAAGTCCCTGATGAAATTCATGCAGCATGACATGCAGTATGTGGTCTTCCGACACTGCCTTCATCAAACACAAGTCACACTTCCAAAACGTGGAGTAGACCGTTCTCCTGCTACACACTTCTGCACAATTAAGTTCCCTATATGACTCGGCTAAGGCACGTGTCGTCTACTTCACTTTACGCCAGGAATATAGTCGACGAGGGGTGTCTATAGCTATTGGGGGGGAGTGTAATTCATATTCACTTATACACTTATACAGTCATCCATTATATCTTACCATGTATGCATACATACGCGTGCGCGCGAGCATTTCTGTTTGTCATACTTTTCAAAATGAGAATTGTGCATAGCCACATAGCGACAACTTAATTAATTGTGTGTAAATAGTTTAACAAGCATTATTGTTATTATTTACTTGCGAAGAAAATCAAACAACTTATTCATTTGTCGTTCGTAGGAAACTGATTTTCGACTACGAGGAGATTTGATCTTCACGTTTCGGATCGTTTTCATCGATTAGAATGAATTACCAACATAATTTTTATCTTTCAAATAATGTTATATCTATATATTCTTTTTTTTGTTTTGCATTTGTCTAGCTCTTGCTTTAATTTCGTAAAATATGGACAGATATTTACTATTAAATTTTAATTACTGTGAAAGAGACTATTTACCTCAACTATGTCTTTAGAGCAAAAAATAATATATTTTAAATATAATGTACTTTTCTCAAGCTCTCCTGGAATGTATATCAAAGTTACATCACAGTTGATAAAATAACTTAGTGGAAATTGTATACACTTCTATTGAATGTATTCCAAGGTTCTCGGATCGATGCCCAAAGCGACCGACTTCATTGAGGCTTTCCAAACAAATGCTGAAATCAGGGCACCCACTTCCACAAATTCAATTCTTCCTAACAGTGTTAAGGTGAATTGACCTACGGATTGTAAAATATCATTTTTAGATTTTTTCGGAATGCTCAATGAGAAACAGAAATAAATTAAAAATGCAGAATTCAACTTTAGACCAATAAAGTTATTTTCAAGTTAATCGCTAGCATATACAAACGTTTGTATATTTCCGGAGGAACGTTTCTGGTATCTATTTTTTGCTTTTCTGTCGCTACAAATCAAAGCATTGATGGACGTTTGAATAAAATTATTTAAAATTTCACGACGAGAAAATACTACTCATTATCTCATTTCTTTTTCAAATCTTGCAGACATTTGCCACACTGACGTTTCGAACACCTACAATCATGTCTACTAACTAAAACCTAAACTAATGGTACGACATCCCGTAGAGCACCAAGGGTTGCCAGACGATTTTAAGCTCGGTCTGAGCCTGAGATGCTTGAATGCCATAAATAAAATAAAATTCAAACGGCTTCTCGTTGGGTAATATGTAGTCAGCGCATCGGCTCTCGTCGCAGTTGTACTTTGGCTCCCATGATCCCAATTTGCTGCTTCTTGTATTCAAAGTGTCTCCCCAATATTTATCACGATACTGGATAAGTATCAAAATTCTGCGAATCGAACCCGGAACTGCTTTCACCAAGGGCGAGAGCGTTAACCATGTGGATATCTGGTAGCCAACCCAGAAACAAATCCTGTCTGGATCACGGCTTCCCCTTCCGTTTCGATTTCCGAACCGCATAAACTATGCAAGAAAGTGGCGAATCATAATTAACAGAAATGGAAGAATAGTCCTTGGTTTGTAATGGGTTCCAGCACGCCAAAGATTTCAAGTAGTAGATGTCACTATTACCTACATACACGTAAAAACTTAATTTTCTATGAGACAGTCTAATAACATTTTTGACTTCTGCCCGTCACGATGCGACCCTTTACACCAAGTTAAAATCCACAAACATCTATGCCCCTACCAGGACTCGAACCCGGGATCTTCGTGTCATTGCCCTTACGCCTTAGAGCGCACGGCTACCCGGTCGGCATCAGCATCCATGTGGCTATTAAAATATTAAATTTAATGAAATATAAAAATTTTGAGAAATCCCAATTGCCTGATGAAATGTTGACTACCGCAGCGAGAAACCTCTCTTATCTATACTCTTCAAATATTGTCAGTTCAAATATAAATAAGAGAAAGCGCACGCACGGCTGTGGTGCTAAATATTTCATCTGGGAGTAGGGTTAAAAAAAAAATCGGAAAAACTATGTAGCCAGTGCCATACTCTCTTGACTAAGGAAATTGTTTGAGATCTATATTTTTTATCTTTGGCGACAACGTAACACGTTCAGGGTAAAATAGAAGCTCTTTTAACTATTGTCTCTCTGTATGTGTGTTTGTGCTAGTCTGTACGTCACGAATTCGAGTACTGAAGTATGGCAGAAGTGAGTGAGTGTTTGAATGATACCTTATTTAACTGGGACCTAAGTGGGGAAACATATGACTTTATATCCAGCCACTTGTGGTCTGTTTGTAACTGTATATGTGAGTATATGTCTAAACATCAAGAGCTTAAACTACAAGTCCAGAAGCGTCAACACTTCCGAAGATTTATTTCTGGTATTTCCATAAACAACTCGGAGACTATTTTACATTGGAGCTAAGCAACAACAACAAGCATGAACAATGGGAAAGGAAATTTGACGGAAACGGACATAGCCTTGAAATAACATATGATCCCGGAGTTTGCCTGAGACTTGAAAACTTCAGTCAGGATGGCCGTCTCCAGGAATGGAACCCTGGACCTCCGGAATGCGAAGCAAATGCCAAAGCATTGAACCATGACCTCTCGGTGTTTCATTTCATATCGCTTTTGTTTCACAAAATGTTCGTTAGCGTTGACATAGATGAATTTTACCTGTTTTCTTTTGAAGAAATGAGAGTATGATGAAATCAAACCCTGAAGAGCACAGAGTTAGGTATTGGAAAGGTCGGCGCATCAAGTTTGTAAACATTGTTACTTTATTTCCATTTATTTAGTTATGAAACAAAGATTCACTTAAATTAGAAAATAATGTATGAGCTCCTAACCTTAGTTCCTTTGTTTCAATAACTCTTCATTGTGACGCGTTTCGCCTGTTCCACTGTCCACACAAAACAACTGAATAGATAATGAGTGAATGTTGATGTGCATCTGAAGTGAGTTTATTATCTCTGCACTCTAACACCAAAAGGAGCAGTCACAAAACATGTGTTTTCATACGGGGATGTTTATTGTTTTCTGCCTCAGTTTTTTTGCTGCTAATGGATTTTTGTGAGGCGATAAGAAAATAATGTAGCCCCAGAAAAGTTATTTCTTCGGAATAAATACAAAACTGCTACCAAGACTTGATTGTGTATTACCATAACTGCCGTATTTGTAAATCGAAATTCCAAGAATTTCTCACTATTAAATGTCGTGAAAGAACACCCCCTGGGGGGTCAGAGATTTTCCTTAGAGAGTGTTGTCGAAGTCTAGGGAGGGTGTTAGGGGGTGTAGCGTACTACGTGCTTTACTATTCGCTTGTCAGATAGTCATTGCAGCTGTTATCACACATACGACATTACTTATGGGATAATCCGATATAATCGAGATCGTCTCCGAAATTTTAAGTTCCTTCACTGCTTGCCCGTTTCCTGTTGTTTTAACTTGTTTACACGAAGTGGTGGGGGAAAATATCGATTATTGCTCTTTGTACCGTTTATGTTTAACTGTTGTTAAAGCCCACAACTTTGGATTGAGCGGTAGCTGAAAATTGCAGTGATAAAGAATAAAAGAAATATGAACTCAGATAGCAGGAACCAATCTATTCTATAATGTTACCTTTGTTCTTCAACAATGAGCAAACCATTTTCTATCCATCCATAATACAAGTAAAAAAAATCTACTTACATTCGGACATGCTTTTCCTCGGACAGACTTCGTTAAAACGAAGGTCGACTTATATTCGGAACACTACGGCAGAAATCTTATTATTTCATTTTCCTGAGCCTTAACGATTTAACGGTAGTAATCGTTAAACCTTCCATTACGTGTATGTTTACCAGAAGCTCAATAACTTTTGTTTTATTTGTAGTAATAATAGCCCGATTATAGTAGTATCTGTTCGTGGTTTGCAGATATAAATAACTCACTACATTACACAGCAGAACGATGAATTAACTATTAAATATTTACTACCCAGTTGTCTCCCATCCGCATCTCCTCTTCTCTCTCTCTCTCTAAAACGGATCTGTATTTTACGAACCTTGCCGTACGTACTCCAAGTTTATTGGGGTTATTTTATTCTCCTCTTGATCGAACGAGCTGCTGTCAATGACAAGTTTATAGACAATTAAATTGGATCACTGTTGCATGTGTGTTTGAAGCTAGTTTCATACTTTTCTTTCTCATTCTTTTAGGTTGTTAAATCAAGAATTACAGTATATGCTAACATAATGTCACTGTTCTGTAATATCTGAAAACTATTTTGAAATTCATGAGATACATAATTACTTCATCTTTACTTCCATTGCGGTAAATTGTTTGGTAAGAAAGTTGGTTCCTCGTGCCTTTCTTCTTACGTTAGTTGGAATCCAAATGATTCCCAACCTACGTCTCCCCACCTGTTTATATTTGAGTTTAGCATTAAATATACAGATTCATGGATGTTCCGGTGGTCATGTGGCCTGAGGTCTACAAGCTTCTGGGTTCTAAATCAGCCTGGTGCATGAATGTGACATGATTCTATGTGGCTGTTACTTGGATTGCTTAAAATTATTATATTTATTTATTTTAAAATTTATTTCAATCGATAAAAGAACAAAACTAAGTTATCACAAAGCGGAGTTATTTTATTGCTGTTGTTATGTTTATATGTTTGCAAGATGTAACTCAGGCTTTCCATATTGCTAGATGATTTTGGAAGAGGACAACAGATGGCAGCACATCTTATGTGTGTCTTCAGGCTATAGTGTGGCATTAAATGAAATGTTTGATTAGTTTCAACATGGATAATTATGGCACGAATCTTTAAGTAGTTGAGAAAGTTTTTTATAGTCTACTCTTTCTTATAAATTGTATTTTGTTACTAGTGAAATCAATTTAAGCGCAATGATTTGTGATTCTATGGAATATAAATACTAATGTTCGGTTCGTAACTAGAGCAAAAACAACTACCACAAATTTTTATCGGATCTTGTATCTAATCGTTCATAGAGAATAAATACCTATCTTTTGATATTTGGCTTTTACCCTTCGTTCATGACTAAATATAAAAGTTATTATCAGTACCAGTGCCTGCTGCAAAGGGCACTGGTGCTGTATAATGGCTTAACAGCTCTTTTAAGCAAGTTTTACGAAAGTTCCGGTAGCCGCCACTGGGGATCAGACTTGGGACACCTATCCGAACATCTCACTAGATGCTATGAAAGCCATTGTGTACCAAAAGCCCCAAAGAACCGGAATTCCCTGAGATAAGAGTTTTAAGCCGAGCAGCGACAACATTGAAAGGTCCATTCCAGGACAGCAAAGATATATTCTTATTTTGTGCTACAGAAGGAGCATTACACATGTTTGTTGATCTTAAGCCCTTGGAACTCATATAATCGACAGGTGCCGAAGTCAACATTAGCCAGGAAAATACATTTTTCCCGAGTTTTATATAAACATTGATCTATAATTACCGTGGTATCATTACTAGTATATTTTGCAAAAGTATACTAGTATATTTTGCAAAAGTATATGCTGTGTTGTGAATAGTATTTATTTTTTACATCAAATCCACCGATGCTTTCTACTTACAGTGTATGGGATTTACAGAAATGAATCTAATTATGTTCAAAAGTGCAACTTTGGCTTTTATTCTTGATTTTTTAATTTTTTTTTAATGAAATTCTAAAGCTCACTGTTAGTCAGTTCTTGTTTGTTACGTTTATCAAGTATGTTAGCCCGCTGAGAATAGTCTTTATAGCCAATTAGTGTAGATCGCATTCGGTTAATAATAGTACCAGAATAATACACATATATTATCGCATGCAAGACTTATTATTTCTTTATTACATTAACCACACTCCCAATAAGCATTTAGCTGTGGTAAATAACCGAATAATATATACACCAGAAGTTCCCATGGCCAATGCACTTGTTAATAGATATGTTCAAACATGTAGGTTAGATTAGTTATCCCTTTAATACAAAGAATAGTTCTACGATAGAAAGTTAGTGTTACTGGACATCTAACTCACAACAATAAATTAGTCAGTATTGTGTCAGGAAATCTCCAATACATATATAGTACATGATCCAATATTAGTAGATTAGTTCCAATTAAGTACGTGCACATTACAATAGAGTAGAAATGTATATATATCACTCCAATACGTAAATTCCCATATCTGTACCCATATTGATATCTTTTAGACTGCCAAACCTAATGTTTGTTGACATCGTTAAAATGTATTTCCTCCACACCAGTAACATCAGGACATGCACTAATAACTGAATAATTAAATGTTACCTTCAACCGTAAATCAGAAGAAAACTCCTTGACATTCCTATACGATTGGCCGTTTGCATAGTATCCCTTAATTACCTAATATTGAAAAACACACTATATTTCATATGTAGTTCAGACCTTTCATTCATTCCTCCATTTCGTATCAGCTGCTATTCATAGTATTTTATCTCAAACCAAGTAATATAGATATATCTAAAGTAGTTCATAACAATTCCCTGATTTTATCGGTCGTGACGTCATTCCTTACAATCATAAATATTTAGAACGAAATCTTATCCATTCCTCAGTCATAGAGTACTAAATGCCATAGAACGTTCAATCTAAATTAATATCTTTAAAATCCATTCCAACAGTTCTCTATGTCAAAATCAAAGAGACTCTCTAAATTACGCCTCCATATGGTACTTAAAAAAAGTACAACTGTCTTCATGGTCGTTGTTCATTAAGTCTCATCAGTAAATATATTGGATTGAAGGTATTTCAAGGTTGCCTACAATGCGTGCTCCTTAAAGAGGCAGCCGTTTGTTTAAAACTAAATATTATGTTACAATTTCATCCATTCAATCAATATATTGAAAGTAACTAAAGCTGGATTTTGTTTGCTGTGTATAGAGGATGGATGAATGAGCAGGAATTCAAGTTCTAAAGCACACATTACATTCCTGATCGTATCGTATCATTTTGTAGATCTTTTTCCTTTGGCATGATCAATGCGGCGGCTCTTTGAACCACACAACTGGAAACGTTAGGAACTGTTTCCCACACTTTTAAACTCTAATTTTAGTTTATTTTGCAGTACAAAACGTTTAAATAAATGTTGTTCGTATGAATAATCTAATTGTTCAGAAAAGCAGTTTTGGAATGAGAAAGAAAAAAACGTTTCCCATTTTAAAAATTCTTTTGATGCGTTATATACCGTATAAGAGCTTTCCAGCCATCGAATAATTAATTCGATCGCTACGAGGAGCATCCTTAAATTCCAATTTATAACATTCATGCAAACATGACAGGGCACAACCAAACCACGACTTTTATAAAGATGGGAAATTTTGATAGAAATATTTTACACATTGCATCGCTTTTAGGCATAAAATAGATACTTTGAAACGTCTTTGATATGATTCAAGTGAAAGTTAACATATCTACATGTAGTCTTCTTCTTTTTAGCCGGTCAATTGTTGTCTGATCTACGAATAGCTCTCATAACATCCCATAATTCTTTAATGCCAATAATATTTCAATCTACAATCATGTTCTACGCTTTTCAATAATCTTAAAATGAAATTAATTTCATAACTTTAGAAACTATTCTTTTTCGTTAAGTTTAAAAGTAAACTAGGAAATAAATCACCTTTCGTCATGAAAGTTTCATTAGTTTCTTAAAACAAACTTTGGCGGTTCAAAGTTCGCAATTCCGTAAAAAAAAGTAATAAATTGAAAAATTACATAGTTAAAAATATCTTCTCTTCTTAAAGAAAAGGCAAAAGAAAAGAAGGATTTCAGAAAAGTTTTTTCCAACCATCGATCAACAAAATACAAGAAAAAGAAAAGAAAGAAAGAGAAAATGAACTTAAAAAAATATTTTTTTCCCACACTGAACATCTGTATAAACGTATTTATTAGTTGTAGTAATGCGAGTAGATAATTGAAAATTTTTAAAAAGTGATAGATGAGTACGCAGTGAAAGTCTTAGATGACATTATTAGAAAACCAAGAAAGTAATTTTTAAAGCATCGCTTTCTCTCAATTTTTTTTTTCCCGCTCTCCTAGTCTTATTAAGCACAATTTTATTCTTCTTTTACCCTTTCTTTCTTTCTCCGGTTTTCGCTTTTCGTTCTTAAATTAGTTTCCTTCAGCCTGAAGATGGATGTTTCCAGACGCGTTTTAGTTCCATTAGATGTTGCTGATGATGAAATGGGCAGCAGTAAGAAGCGAATTATCTCTGTTGGAAACGTCTCTCTCAGACACCTGTTGTTGCACTTTCATCCTCCGAAAGCGTCAAGTAATAAATTGAGAAGTACGTAAGCTTAAGTTGAGAGTTCTTTAAAAAAAAGAAGAAGAAGAAGAAGAAGAGAGAGAAAGAAGTCTTTCGGTAAGTGTAAAGGAAGATGTTTTAAATATTCTTGAGGATTTTGGTGTGTCATGGATTCTTTTCTTAAAATATGTTCTCAGAGCATGGAAAAAACATTTAAAAATAGCTGTTACTTATTTATATTATGCTTTCCAGAAACACTCAGATTCTTATGACGTCAAATATTTTCAACCGGAACTGTCCGAGTTAATTCAAATATCTTCCTTCTTTTTTTTCTTTTGATAACTGTTTCCCAACATCCTATTGCATCATATTTAAGATGTGATCATATGTGGGTCAAAATATACTACTAAACATTATGTTTGGACAAAATGGGTTGCTGTTAACTTCCGATTTCAAATATTGTACGTTAATCACAATTAGGGTTGCCACCTGTCCCGAGATAAAATTTACGTGTCCCGTATTATCAGTGGTTGTCCCGTATTGTAAGTAGTAAATTGACACATATTTTCAAAATATTAATAATTTTTACAAATACGTAATCATGGACACTTATCTAACTGTTTACTATACAGGCTGACGAGAAGACTCTCTTCATAGTCCCAGACCCTAACATGAGACCTAGGGTTGAGGATATAATACTCGCTACTTCTGGTTGCTCTAGGTGATACACACACTGTAAAATATAGCTGTGTTGATTCATTATTTTTCGGTGTTCCAAGAGGGATCATCACTTTTTTGTGTTAAATCGACGCCGTTTATTGTATGATTTCGGTGATTCAAAACTGTGATAGTGCTAGCATAACCAGCTATATTAAGTTAAATCACTGAAGTCAACACAATTTGTTTGTTGTGTGGATTCAGCATAAAAAAATGATGGTCAACCAGGAACATCCAAAAGTGTTGAATTAACACATGCGTTTTTTTTTTCTTTTAGTGCAGGTACTAACCCCAAATGTATTAATAAAATTGAAATATACATTCACTGACCGGTGTTGGTTTTGAAGTGTGAGCATTCGCACGCAATACGTTTCCTATTTGTTCTTGATTATTATGGAGGTTGTAGAGGTAGTCATATAGTAGGACAGGGCCTAACTAGTTACTTTCATTTTAGGTTATTTCAGATTTGTCCCGTATTTTTTGCCAAGCGTCCCATAATTTATTCATCAAAAAGTGGCAACCCTAATCACGATGCAAATAGTTTTGTTTAGCTCTGACTGGGTTACTTGCACCCATGAGTGTGTGAAATTGCCTACAAACACAACATAAACATTGCGTACTCATGGCTATGACTTATTATTTGACAGTATATTAGTTTATAATCTTCCGTTAACAATATCTGGAAAATTTGAATGAGAAGATATGATGTAGGAGAATGGCTATATTTTTCTAGACAAGACATACACAAGCACACTTCAACGTGCCTTCAGGTGCTCCTAATCTGAAGAGTAAAAGCACGACTTTGACCCCCGAGAAGTCAAAGAAGCATCTATCAGTATGTCTCATTCACAAAGCCAGTTGTGGCTCTTTCTTTCAGTGTATGAATGCTTGTGCGGGTGTGTGGGTGACGTACGTTGTGATCAAAGAAAATATGTGATTCTTAACTCCCAACTCGAGCGGGAGAGAAAGAAATTTCTTTTGGTTGTGGAGTGCCTGCCACACACCACCCTTGGATTAATCTCCCGGTCTACTGGAACAAATCAAGATGAAGTGGTTTCGAGAAGAAGAACACTTCCTGGTTGTTCCTTGACAAAGGAAAAATAGAGGTCATCCACTATTAGAAGAGACAACAGTATAGTGGGGGGATAGCTTTAAAGAAGAAATAGCAACACAAAAGATCTAGCACAGAATCAAAGGAGCTCCAAAATCAAAAGAGGAAAATTGTACTTCATTTCACATTCATCACACAAAGTACTCTACACTGTACATACCTCAAATAAGCTAACATTGATTATTCCCTATATCCATTTTATTTCCGATCCTTCTTTCAATACTTTTTTGTATACAATATTTGACATTATCACCGGATCTTCTAGTCACAAATTGTACTCCACCCAGAGAAGAATCCATAATCATGATAATACTGATGACACAAAAATTCAGAAGTTAAAAAAAAAACTCACGTGAAAACAAAAGAAGTTATGGAAATAACTTTAAACATCAAATGTTCCACCAACACTTATTAAAGCACGTCTCAAAATCAAATGATCTGTATAAAGAATAATAATTGACGATATGTTATTGCCTGATTCTTGGTAAAACAACAAATTAATATTATTTCAGTAGAGAACTTCTTGAAACCTCTCTAAACGATTCAAATTTCGTGCTCATTTCAATATATTTTTAGTACGCCTACATGTTGTGCACAATATGGCCTGCTAAACTGAGGCACACTCAGGTCAGAGCCAGATTAAGGGGGGAGTCTAGCGGGGCTGCAGACCAGGGACCCCCAATCTTTCAAGAACCCCGACAAGAGTAAATCAGTTATTTTTACTACTATAGGGGATATGTAAGAGGAGGCCTAACAGAATCATTAGCCCAAGATGGGAGTCAATAGGCCAGGGACCCAAAATAGATTAATCCAGACCTGCACTCACTATTTGTATTGCAAGTGAGAAGCGGGACAAGCAGATCAACTTGTAGCTTGATTTGTTAAACCAATAAGGCTATAATCCCGTTAATTTATCTCTTTTGATATTTTGCTGCTCTTACTTACTATAGAATATTTCATATTATTTTGTTTTCAAGAAAATTAATTTAAAAAATATATTTATGCGTGACTAAAAAAAAGTGTAGAGCGCGCTCTCATATACAATCACTTTATAAATTCTTCAATTCCTGCGCCTTGTCCTTTTCCCATGCATAAATAAAATTATTAATTACTTTTTAGTATGAATTGTTAAAGATAAACATGTCTTTAAAAAGTTCTATTTATTATTTTTTCGAGTTATCAGTGTTCTGCTGCAACCAGTCAAACGTAACATCGTAGCAGGCTAGTATTTATTTTATAATAAAGAAGTTCTTACTACAAAAAAAATATAAAATATTTTTTTTAAATGTATTAACATATACAAATATATGAAAGCAACAATGGAAAATTGTATTGTTACCTGACTTACGTTGCTATGCAAAATATCATCATTGTATGACGACGGAAAATGAGTTAAATTAACGTTGCAGGGTTTAAGGACACGATGAACCATTGTGAATTAAAGAAAACAATGCAGTAAACAGGATTTTTCTATAAACATGTGTTTTAATCAAGTATTCAGGAAGGTACGATGAACAGTGTAAATTTTAGAAACTTTATTAAACATTATTTGAAACTTTCCGAATGCTGAACAAAACTGCATTTATCATGCTTTGGCCAAAATAGAACTTCCGATGTTGTAGCTCTCAGGCACAAATTTGTGGTATACAAAGCAAGTTTAACCAGAAATAGTTAATCTTACTGAAATAAGAAATCTTGGAGCCACAAAGCTAATGACAGCGTATGCGCGAACAAACGTGTAAGTGACATTTTCAAAGTAGAAAACAAATCACGTGTACATTTTTATATATAACAGGAAAACTATGAGGCATAAAATATTCATACTTTGTACAAAAGCGGACTTTATTCTAACATGTCTTCGTGCAAAGTATGAATATTTTATGCCTCATATTTTTTCTCATATATATAAAGATGTACTCGTGATTTTTTTTTAAAATTTAAAAATGTCAGACGTTTGTTCGCGCATACGCTTCAATTTTGAATTTAACGCTAGTCCTTGTCTAAAAGCATTGCGCTATTATTTATATTTATAATTCTCGTGTGCTTATACAAAGGGTGTTAAGTCAAAAAATACTTTTGGGGAGAAACGGAATTTGTGATTTCTTGAGGTATTTCAGAATACACAAGTTTATAACTTCGGTACAATTTTGAATTGACTTAGCCCCCTATACACACGTGTAAAGAGCTGAGATGGAGTGGGTCGTGGGTCGGCATGTCTTGACCTACCACGACCCACTAACCCCCGCTCGAGCCACTGACCCACCGAAACCCACTGTCTTTATTGTTTTCGCTACGACATGATTGGCTCCCCGATAGAATGCTACTAATCCTCAGAAGGCGCTGGCTCTTCCAAAGGAAAGGCAGAGCAGGAAACAACTCCATGAGGAAGTTTTGGACGAGCGGTGGAGTCTCTACCTTCTTGAGCATCCCTCTGTTTGCATTCAAAGTTAGTGATTGATACTTCGACTGGCCATGCTGCAGTGCAGGGATGAAAATTGTTGAAATCGAAAATATCGTATGAAAGCATTAAAATTACCGTATTTTGTCAAAAAATACCGTACACACTCATTAAAATAATAATAATAATAATTTATTATTATAAATATAGCAATGTTTATTATTATTATTATTATTATTATTATTATTATTATTATTATTATT
>JAGDQP010001955.1:44563-67348 GCA_022664845.1 Lepisma saccharinum
TTATTATTATTATTATTATTATTATTATTATTATTATTATTATTATTATTATTATTATTATTATTATTATTATTAAGATATACATATTTGAAAGATATAAATTAATGAAACAAGTGTTACTGACAAACATTTAAGTATTTTTTGCAAGCCTGCATGAGGATATATACGATTACTATCCTCTTCACTATTTTACGTTCAGAAATATTCATAATCACTACAAATCCGTAAAATCTAAGAAATTTGAAAAGTATGAGATTAAATCCATGTAACTCATAGCTGCAATATAAAACAAGATTTTAACTGAATATCATAAAAATCTACCAAATTAGTACAATAAATAAAAAAAAATGAAATCTCTGCTTTGCCCATCGGGTCCCGAGTATAAAAAACTGGGGAGCGGGTTCAAAAATTGACCCGGTGATCCGTTTCAGCTTTGGTGGCTATAGAATAGATGTAATCGTATTTATATTTGATATTCATGTGGAACAATGCCTTCGTTCAGAGCAGAGGACAAATCTTCCTACACATGATGATGAAATTTATGTATCAATGTTCCCGTTGTAGTCTTACTCTCGTATTGTGAGACCGAGCGGCCGTTGCTCAGTGGTAGATACTTGTAGTTCGCTTAGCATTCGGGAAATCCTGGGATCGATCCCGGCGACCGAACATCCTGAGGTTTTTTTCTCAGTCATACCAGGCAAATGCTAGGACGCCACCCACAATATAGGCCCTTGCGTCTACCTTCCAACATCCTCAGTGGGTCTTAGTGGGTCAGTGAGCCGTGGGTCAAGGGGTAGTGGGTCATGGGTCAAATTTTCATTGACCCACGCCAATTCTGGTAGAGATAAACATTAGCAAAGTTCTACGCTATTAGTTTAAAAAATTGTGAAAAATATTCGCACCAGTGCTATGATGAGGGTTCCAAAATCTAGAATACGAAATTAACTTAATTACGTGCTAATTCTTAAAAATAAAATTTACTTTGCATAGTTAAACCTAAGAAGTTAATATTTTATGAGGCGTATTAGAGAAAATTTAAAATTTTGCATCCACCAGAAATCAACAACTTGACCGAAACCCCGGTCTCTGAGACCGCAGGGAAATTTTATCTTCTTATATTGGCGACACTGTTTCATTGATACGGGCGAGCGAACTATTACCTTTCTTCCGCACTCCCCGGTCCGAAATCACCACTTTTTGTTAAGAAATCCTCAGTCTGTTATACTGAGGATTTCTGTTAGTGCTAAATGTTAGTTCATTTTTTTTCTTAGTTTTACGTAGATAAATAGTTAGCATTCTGAAGTGAAACTTTTAGTTATAAAATATTGATAACAGACCGAGCTGTGGGTCTAATTAAGAAAATGCGAAAGGATTTATACGATAATTATGGTGCCGATCACTACAAGAAGTGACCGGGCTGTCGGCATAGTACCTAGAAGATAGGCGATGAACACCTTCTAAACGGGCTAGGTTAAGGTTACGTGCAAACACAAATAAACATTAAATAATTACATTTATTGAAGGTCGTTGCTCAGATAAATTTCAAGAATACAAGATTGTTAAAACAGAACATGGATCTTTATAGGAGAAATATCAATACACCTCGTCGACGTCGAAGTTCTGAATCATGATGAAAATAAGAATTTAGTTACAAATTTAAACATATTAAATATAAAATAACAAGAATACAAATGAGTCTAAATTGAGCTCCAAATTCCAAATTGTAACGAATCAAATACTTATACCAACTTCGTTAATTTAGAGAAAGTAACACATCTTTTGAAATTAAGATGTATGTGATGTGTTAATATGTCGAACGAATTGCACTTCGTATTCAAAGTTCGAACTGTCACTCTCACTGTATGAGTGGTTTAATCGTGTTTAAACCAAAGATATAAAGTTCTAAAATTCTTTATAAACGGAGTGTAATTTTGAAGATAGCTGTTCGACGGATGTTAACGTAGAATTTAGGCTGAAGCTGTCGAAATACTTAATAACGATGGTTGAGCACAAGCGTCTACGAATGTCTGTCTGCGAGTGTGTGAAGAGAGAAGTTTTTGGTAATATTTATATTAGTCTATTTCATAATTGAAAGAAGCACTGAGAACTTTCATATGGGATAAAGTACAACTGTTCAAGGCGAAGCTGTTTACAATTTTTAAATTACTTCTTAGATAGGTTCTTGTGTTACTATTCACATCACTAAAATAAGTTTCCAGATTGTTGCGTGGCTCTCGTGAAAGGGAACAAACACATGTGACAATTCTTAGTTCTTGTGAAGCAAGGTCAAATCATGGTTATTGGAAAGAGTTCTTTTCGTAGGAAAGTATACACTGTAATAGAAATGCTCTTACTGTCACGTTGCTCTGTTTTGACATAATAATTATTACCTTGGAGCTTAAGATAATTTTAGTGTTTGATCATGATCCATTACATTATAGACGTCGAGAGACAAATCTTAAAAGCAACTCAATATAAACCGAATGTCTTATAAACTACATACATTGTTACACGATATTTTAAGGAACTAATGAAATGAATAAATTGAAATCTACAATCATATAACAATATACTAGCTTTACACATAAAATGGGTGAACCAAATTGGCCGCGGAGACCAATAAGGGAATTGGATCCACGCGACCCAGATTTTTCCGAGCAAATCCGCGATTTATTGATGGAAGAGGATGCTGATAACCCAGTGTTGTGGATGACTCAGATAAGGATCCAGACTTTGTTTTACCTTCCGTAGAACATGTCTAAAATTAATCTACAGACGAGGAACCCGAAGAAGAATGAGAGGACGACTTATTTGGAAGGTAATATTCGGGAATCTGTTGTTGAAAACTTATTGCCACAAAATGTGCAAGAACATTTTTTTTAAAGGATAAAGATGAAAGAAATTGGCCCTCCAAATGCATGGAGTATTAAGGAACCGACAAGAAATATCAGAACTCCTGCTAGGAACATAATCCGCACATTGCCTGGCATAAAAGCACGTGCAAGGACTCTAGACAACAAACCAGCCAAAACAGAAGTTTGGGGGTTTCTATTTGATCTTTCTATGATGGATTCAATCGTAAAAATACTAATATTTAAGTTAGCTTCAGTAAGAGCTGGCTTATCAGCTCAGACAAAATAATAACTACAAGGACACTGACATCGAAGAAATAAATACCCTAATTGGTTTGGAGTTGTTCTCTTCAATTTTGAGTTCAAACGACGAAAGAATAACCTCTTTATTTACAAAAGACTGTTTTAGTCGACCCTATATATTCAGCAACAATGTCTAAAAAAACGTTTTGAGATCTTGCTCATGTGCTTGAGGTTCGACGACGTCACAACACGCCCTGCGAGAAGAGAGATGGACAAATCTGCGCCTATTTAGGAACTGTTTGACCAGTTTATCTCAAACAGCAAGAGTGTGTATTCTGTATCACCAAATGTAATGGTTGATGTGATGTTGGTAGCTTTTTCAAGGCAAATGTGTGTTTAGGGTTTTTATGCCCAATACGCCCAGAAAATACAGAATAAAAGTAACGTCTTTGTGTGATGCCAAAACTTCATACCTCATAAATGCTTGCATTTAGACAGGGAGAGGCAGTGATGTCACTATTTTAAGTGAAGAGAAAGCTCTGAGTTTACCATGTCAGACAGTTATCAAATTGTGCAAGCCAATTGTGTCCAGTAACAGGAATGTCACAGCTGATAACTGGTTTTCGTGTGGACTTCTCAAAAGACAATTGACCTACGTCGGTACCATAAAAAAATAAAAGAAACTAATTCCACAAGAGTTCCTACTAAATCCAAATCGAGAAGGAAGATCATCACTCTATGGTTTAAGAGACAAACCACGTTGGTAAGTTTTGTACCAAAGAAGAAAAAAGCAATTGTTCTTGCGTCGGCAATGTATCATAGCATTGAAATTTATGATGAAAAACAGAAGCCTGAAATCATATAATATAATGAAACGAAAGCTGGTGTCGATCTTCTGGATATGAAGAGTGCACATGTCTTCCCGTCGAGCCGAAGAACAAGGCGCTGGCCTCTTGCTCTGTTTTACAGAATATTGAACATTGCTTCTGTGAATGCATTTATTTTGTATATGTCATACAAAGATGCACCGATAATGATGCGATTTGATTTTGTCAAACAACTAGCATTTTACCTCATGGTTCTCCAACTTCATAGAAGATTAGCTATTCCAAGCCTTCAACGAGGTTTGAAGGAAAACATTAGGGACGTCTTAGGTGAAAACCTGTCACAGGAACCATAAGATGAGGGAGCAGGCCTCAGCGACTGCTTAGAAAAAAGGAAAACTTGTTTGAAATATCCGTCAGTGAAAAAACGAAAAACAGCCTACAAGTGTATCATGTGCAAGCAGCCAATTTGTCTAGAACGTAACAAGAAGGTTTGTGTGAGATGTGCAGTTGAAGACATCATGCAAGACTAGGAGACAAACAGGGACATTTTTTCTGACAAATGTTACTCTTATTTATGAACAAGTAAGTGTAACTGGTCTTAACTTACAGTTACTAATAATTACGAATAATTGCTTTCTGCGTAGATAACTTGTTTCAAAATAAAGATAGCTTGTAGATAAAGATAACTTGTTCCAAAATATTGTACTTTTAATTAAAATCCTCTTTAAGTTATTTACTAGATCTAAAACAACATTAATTAATTACCATTAAAACTGTACATTTTTAACATGGGGTCTCACAGACCGGGGGCTTCGGTTAGCGTAAATCTGGGTAGGTTTTCGGTCACAGTGTTAAACTATTATGAAACTATTACTGCAGTTTCGTTTATAGTCATCTAAAAATACAATCCAATTAGTAAAGGTATTGAATAAATAAACTGTAAATTAATTAGTTAATTTTGGGTAGAAAAAGTTAATATGTCTGAAGTAACATAAACTGGCAATGTCATATGCAGAGAATATTATTTGCAAAGTAAATTATTTCCTGAATATCAAGACTGCACAAATGTGCCTGTTAGTCACAAGATAGAATTATGACATGTTGCCTTCGAGCTTAGTCAATCCCCCCTCCCCACGCACGCACACCAACCCACCCACCCAGAGAGGGGGTGAGAGGGAGATAGAGAGAGAGAGAGAGAGAGAACTTTCACATCAATCCTCTGATAATTATTCAAGTTGTTCAACATAACAAAACAAGTCAAGAGATGAACAGATCAGCACATTTTTTTTTTTTTTTTTTTTTTACAACTGTCAGTTGCATCTGGTATTAACTGTTGGGGCTGGAAAAGAGTAATAATTTTAGTTACATGTGAAGTAGGGTATAAATTTGGTAGATGATTCTCTTTATTTCCCTACTGAGATTAAAATTAAAAGAAATTAACTTAATTTGTGAAGAAATCTTAGATCTTGGAGACGTTATTTTTAAATACATATACTGGACAGATTTAAAATGTCACAATTTTATTCAACTTCTAAATAAGGGTTCGTTCTCTTTAATCAAATATACTGAACACAATCAAATGTTAAGAAGAATGTACTTATGTGAATTTTATTTGAGACCTTTAGGCAACTTTGGCTCAGGCGTTATGGATGATGATGGGAGAATTATTGGCATAAAGAAAGTGGGAGGAAACGGAAGACCACCAGAAAACCAACGCACAGGACGTTTGTCCATCACAAAGCCAGCATGAAATGAGTTGGTAGCGAACCGAGGACCACAAGGACCAGTTTTTTTTATCACTGTGCCAAGGCTTCCTTTTTTTTACAATTTTATTCACGGAATAGGATTGAGGCAATATAATATGTATATATAATACGCGACATCAAAGTAATTTGGATTATGTTGTCTCGACCTATACAGAACTTTCAGTCGCACGAGATTGATTTTTCCCCGACGAACATCATTCCTTAAGGGTCATTCCATATTAAACCGACAAATCAGAAAAAAAAACTGTTCCTAAGACCTGTATTACAAAACAAGACTGGGGTTGGTTTCATTGGTATAGTACAGGACTAGACTGTCTCATACAATTGGTATTTGCAAGATACGATGTTCGTGGCAATATGACGCGGCGCCGCTTTTGAAATGCATGATTGATGGTGCAACTTCGGTAATCCTACTGGTAGTGGATATTTAAAGCTGAAATTTGTGGTAGCGTATCTCAGTGTGTTGAGTATCAACCGTATGTGTTCAAAATTGCTATAATTGAGAAATTGTTACTGTTCAAGGTAAAAAGAAAAGTGATGATGACAAAAATCTGAAAATAATACAGTCAATATTGTTTTATGACGGCCTTCGAATGCATAATTATGTTTCCATTTTGTTATTTAAGCCTCTTTGGGTGGGTCAAAAATATAAAATAGGGAGAAAATCCAATTGTTTGTGCAATGGCATAGGATTATTTAAAATTCGAAATGTATATACTAATAGACGCCAATATATAATATGATGTTAATTGCGTTAATAAAGTAATCAAATCTACATGCCAACTCATTTTATTTCATAATCGGTCAAGTGGACACAAATAAACAAAGACGAGTAAGCTATCATCCAGATATCTATATTAATTAATTATTAAAATGCTGTAAACGATCTGGGGTTCTAAGGACAGATACTAACGTTTCATTAAGTGGGGTCTGACCAGAAGCACTCCTTGCAGGAGACCTCGCGCACAGAAAGCGAGCGCGCCAACCTCTTGGGCACTTCGGTATGTATTATATGTCATATTAAGTCCATCTATGTTTGACTCTTTAGTGTTTACAATACTGACTCATGTCAGACTCTTGATTAATTATGTAGTTGTTAAAACTCTTGAACTATGATCAGTATCATTATTTATATTTTTTGCACTACTATTTTAGAAACGACATTTCAAATCATAATTACTGTTCCATTTGACTGATTATGAAATGAAATGGTTTATATTTTACATTATTAGCGCAATATATAGATAATATTTTTATATTGGGGTCTATTAGTACTTACCTTGCATATGTCAAACAAAAGTAGGCTATTGCTAATACCATTAGATTTTTTCTCACTATTTCAACCTTTTGACCGACCCAAAGGAATTTAAATAACAAAATGAAAAACATATGCATTTGAAGGTCGTCACAAAACAATATTGACTGCATTATTTTCAGATTTTTATCTCGTCTCTCACTTGATTTTTTTTACCATGAACAGTGAGATTTTTTCAATTGTAGTAATTTTGGACACATTGTTCACCTAGAAGGAAATAAAATATTTGCAAAGTTATATTATACGGTTGATATTCAGCACACCGAGATGCACTACTGCAAATTTCAGGTAAAAATATTCAGTACAAATAAATGTAAAACATTGCAAAAGCGCAATCAAACGATCACGCATATCAAAAGCGGGGCGTCGCCATATCGCCACGAAACTTCGTATCTTGCAATTACCAATTTTATGTGACAGTCTAGTCCTGTACTATCCCAATGACACTAACCCCAGTTTTATAAGTTTGCTGTATGGTTTTCTTATATAGGTTTTAGCAAAGCTCTGTAAACGCTCAACAACGCACATATGCCCAATGAAAAATGGCTGCTACAATCAAATGGTAAGAGGAAACAAACTGTATATCTACATACAGTATATTTCGTATCTGCTAACATGATAGAAAAATGAATGTGCAAATTTTAACAAATTTTAAAAATAGTGCAGCTTTACTATCTTGTCGATTTAATACTGAATGACCTTTAAATGTATTCTACCCGAACATCTCACACAGCAAGCAAAATCACCAGGCTCCTCAAAACACAATCTTACAATGGAAGAAGACATAATGAAATACATCATGCTTTTGATCTGTTCTCATGGTGTCTGCGCGAATCAGGAACTGTAAACGACGCTGCGGGGTCTATTTTCTGATGTTATACACGCTACAATTAAAGACTTTATTCCAGTTCTGAAGAAATACTTATCCTCAAAATACCCTCCATGGTTTGCCAATGAAGCTAAATCTTTGCTAAGGAACCAGAAGCGGGCATGGAAATTATGGAAAGACTTTCCAAGTGAAATCACGTACCCAGAGTTCTTTAATATTAGAAACCGAACGGCCGTGGCTCAGTTGTAGAGCGTTGACTTAGAATTTGGGAAGTAGTGGGTTCAACCCTACCAGACAACTATCCTGCCTGAGGTTTTCCTAGGATTTCCTTCTCAGTCACACCAGGGAAATGCCGGGATGGTACCTTCAACTTAGGCTCTGAACGACATGTTCTCGCATTCTTTCCCCACCTCTATCCCGGTCTGAGCCTTACATGCTTAAAGGCCATAAATAAATAAATTCTAATACTAAGTCACATTGTTAACTCCTACTTAGCAAAAACATGCTGTGAATACATCGAAAGTGTCCATGCTGTGAATACTTGGAAAGTGTCACAACAGAGACTACAAGAAACCCCAAACGCTTCTAGCCATTAATCAATAGATGAATAAAAAGGTTTTCAATTTCAGTTGAAATCTATCATGATACTATGAATACATACAGTGATTATAGTGCTAATCGTTTTCTATAAGTACGCCTTCAATCAAAGCGACTCCTGATGAAGTTCTGTCGCTTTGCCACAAAGCAGGTCCTTAGCCCTTGACAACTTACCGCCAATATTTCTTTGCAGCGCAGCTACTGCTCTCTCTCTTCAACCACTCACAAGTTTACTAAATCGTTGTGTTAGAGAAGGAACTTTCTCAAAACTCTGGAAGGAAGCTAACATTAATCCTATCAATAATCCTAAATGAGAATATAGAAAATATATCAGTGACCATTTTTTATTATCACCTCTCTCAATAATGTGCGAGAAATTAATTCGTATTCATAAATTTACAACTCCGTATCTAAATCCTGCACAGCATGTTTTTTACCTGGTAAATCTTACTTGATCAATCTGTCTATTCTACTAATAGATGTCATGCAATGCATTTCTCATCAGAGTCGAATTTACCGCTAGGGCCATTAGGCCCGGGACTACGGACGCAACTTTCACAGGGGCGCACTTTATAAGAAAAAATAGAAATCGCTGTTTAGAACCCAAGACAAAAAATATTTAGCAAAAAATCATTAAGGATCATGTAGGGGGAGCGCCAAACACCTTCACCTTTAACTCGGATGACCCTCGTACATAAGCACAGAACTGACTTCAAGTTTAATTTAAAGTTAGGTTAATTTACATTAGAAATAGTAGAACAAACATTAGTGCTTTTATTAGATGCATTATGTATTGCTATTTTTGTCCTTGTACACCCCAATAATCATTTTTAGTCAGTGCTACATAAGTATAGAGCGTGTACGAATATTGGCAGTCATCTATACTCCTGACACTGGGCAACAGATACTGTATATTTGTATTGAAGCCCTCTATATTCATAAAAGCGTGATTTTCGCTAGATTTTAGTATATGAGGAAAACTATAGTGTCTTTTCGTAACCTCTTTTTCCCGGTCCGCAATGGGTAGGTACCGTGCGTTTGAATCCTGCAGCCGATCGTCCAACTGAGGTTTTCAAGAGTTTGCTTCAGTTTCACCATACGAACGTCAGATTGGTACCTTTACTAAGACACCGGACGCTATCCTCCCATACTCTGGCCCGGTCTGGTCCAAAGATGGCTAAAGACCTTTAAAATTTCAAAAATATCCTAACCTGTCATGTTTTTATGACAGTAAAAAAAATCCTTTTTTATATCCCTATCTTGACCTTATATTTTCATGAAATTTAATATTCCTGGAGATGGTGTTTAACGTTCAAAGAAGTGCCTAGGTATTCAACGTAGTGACAATTATCTAGAAGGTAAATACAATTCTGTTTTATAGACAATAATTACTAATTGCATTAGTAATACTATTTTTTTTGTTTAATTTACTTTAAAGTTTTTCTGTGAATAAAAGTAATTCCTATTCGTTCCTCATTCAGTGTAATTAAAACGTCTACCACAAGAAGTCTACAGTAATTTAGTTAAAATTGCTCCTTGTAAAACTGTCTATTTAATGCTTTTTATTATATTATAATTCATACTATGGATCCATATTTTGTAAATAATGATTATCTTGTTATTATTAAATGCCGAGAGGACGCAGTAAAATAGTTTGTCATAATGTGAAGGCGGAACGGAGAAAAGAACGGGAGTGGTGAGAGGGGAAATAGAGGGGACGTTTGAAGTCATAGGCTTAGGGCGCCCAGACGCATAAATCCGGCCCTGTCTTTAATTCGCAGTTAGATATATTAAACATCCACCTATCTAAGCAATTTGCTGCCGTTAGCATTTCCCATCTTCTCGTAGGTTTAATATTTGTGGAAAAACTACTTCAGCTGTTAGAGAATAACCTTCAAACTAGACAACAACGTGTAATAGTCTCTGGATCATCTTCGTGCTTCATTCCCATTCTGTCTGGAGTTCTCCAAGGATGTGTTCTAAGACAACTACCGTATCATTTTTTATTGTATATCGATGACTTACCTACTCTTTTTACACTCCTCAAATAAGATTAGTTTATTTGCCGATGACTGTAAATTGTACAGACAAATCTCCTTTCTCCATGATGCTCTTAGTCTTCAGGACGATATATCTAAATTCGTTTTCTGTTGCAATACCTTAAACTTAACCGAGTCGCAGTAGCTCAGTTCTAGAGCGTTGGCGTAGCATTAGGAAGGTCGCGTGTTCGATCCCAGTGGACGACAATCCAGACTGAGATTTTTCCATTTTTTTTTGTCAGACACACCAGGCAAATGGCGGGATGGCCCTTTCAACATAGGCCCCGGCCAACACTTTTCCGAATCCTCTCCTCTCCCCTATCCCGGTCTGAGCTTTAGATGCCTAAAGGCCATAAATAAAATTAAACCTGGAATTTTAAGCTAAATCCTCAGAAATATGCAGCTCTTTCTATTCCCCTCAAAAGAGACACAATTCATCACTCTTATGCTATTAAAGATATAAACGTAAACCCTGTTTCTTAATCGAGAAACCCTGCAGGGTGTTATTGGCAGCAAGCTCACTTTCTCTGAACTTGTTAATCAAATCACCAGAGGGGCTATGCGGTAACTAGGTTTGCTCTATCGTTCCAGGGCGATTCGCAATCAGCCAGCCTGCACTTAGTTTGTTTTACTAGTCACATTTTTCACCTAGTGTTGAATATTGTTCGCCTATGTGATCAATGACATGCCCCACACATCTCATTAAGTTCGACTCAATTGCAAATTTCTTCATTTGAATAATCCGAGTCCGAGTATCAGAATTGTGAGCATTCTCCAATGAAGACATAATTAAAATACTGAATATCAAATCCCCTCGAACTCGTTGCCATTGATGATTGCATCTTCTTACATAAAATTGTTAATATTCATTGCGAAACCCTTTTGTCACAAATAAACTTTCACGTCCCTGTCTGACTAACACGAAATATAGCCCTCTTTCATGCAAAGATACCTAGAATTAATTTGGTTCAAAGGTCACTCCTAAACAGAAAGCCACATAGTATTCCACAAACATGTGATATTTTGGCTTCTGAGGGCACATTTAGGGCTCATATTAACAAATTGTATTTGTACATTCTTATCATCTTGACGTCGTTGTACAGTACAGTAGCTCCAAGTGACATCTCTTTAGAAAACACTGAAGTTCTAACAGTACCATTAAACCTCAAGGGTCTCATTAACCTGACAAGTGTTTTAGAAATATTATTTATATATTAACTTTAGTTAAAACATACTCGATTTCATGATGCTAGCGCACTTAGTAGACCTATTACATGTGGGCAGTGCTCACCATTTTAAAAATGCTGAGAATCCCTGGAATAGTGTCCAAATAATCCACCCAAATAATTGTAAGATTTTGTTAATAAATACATATTAAGAACGCACGCGAACAATGATTTTGATTTTGATTATAATTCTACGATCATTTGAGTGGAAATATACATTTGCGAAAAAAAAATCTTCGTTCAAAAGTCAGGCATATTATTTTCGTGTCATCTGGTATTACAATTCCAGGAAAGATAAAGAAAAAGGAACCATTATATTTTTGAAAGGCACACGTGCGGAAAGAATTGCGAAAAAGAAATGACATCTTATCATAAAAATTTTCGATGTAATTTGGATATGAGAAAAGTGAGTCGACAAAAATGTTGTTGGCAGGTTCCAACATTGGCAAACACACAACCTACATTTATATATATTAAAAAAGAAAGAAAAAAAATAACATTTTGGAGGAGAAATGTAGCCACTTATGCACGTGACGCGAAAAGACGGTTCATGTAAATGGTGAAGAGGAAAAAGAGCCAAAAGGAAACTGAAAGAAATACTCCGTGAAAGAGAGAAAGAAATAACGTAATAAATAAGAAGTGAAAGGGAGAAAAGAACGACTTCCAAAGGGAAAAACGCGGGAAAATATGAGAGTGACTTCGAGGCGACTCATAGTGAAAAAATTCCCATTGGTCCAAAAGGGATCAAAAGAATATCCGCATCTGCCACAAATCCTTATGAAAAGGCGACGATGTTTCCCTCTGCACTGAATCCAGAGGGTGTGTTCTTTGGCTTCGGATAATCAATATTGTTTAAAAAAGGGATGGAGCGACGAAACCCCCTTCTTGCTTTGCCACGAAGCGGAAATTCACTGTCACTTCAGAAACTGAGTTTTGGATGCGCAGAGATATTCTGTGGATAAAGAGAGAACTCATTATAAAAATGAAAATGAGATGAAAATTTCCATAAAATATGACCAGCATTCATGTACGCATATAGAGAAATCCACAGATAGAGTGTATGAAAACATTCTCGCGTTTTACTGAAGTAAAAAAGCAAGTGTTCAACGCTGATGGAAAAGGATAATGAATCGAAAGTCCCAGGTTCCAGTCCTGGCAGGGGCGTAGGTGTGAATTTTAATGGCTAAAGGGCGAAATCTGACGGGCCGAAGTCCAAAGTTGCTAGACTGGCCCATATAAAAATAAAGTTTACCAAAGCAGATTGAAAGTTTGATGTAAATTTACACACCAGGAACAATTTTCGAGATTTGAAATAAAAATAAAATAAAATATATTTTATTGACTTGTTGAAGTACATCGATATCTCGTACCGTGAATGTTATATAAATCGATATATTTAGGTGAATACTTGCAAGGATAGAGATTGTAATGCACTTTATTTTCTGCAGGTAGTCTAAACGTTTGCATACGCGTCCTCGATCACATTAACGTCTTCGACCACATTGACAAACCTGATATAAGGTAGATCTATCAAATAAGGCCCATAAAAATTTTGACAGCATCTAGAGTCGTAAGGAATAACATAGGGTAGCTCTACGCTAGCATATGAGTACTTGCTGGTATGGTCTATCATAACAAATCCTAAACTGATGTTTCCTAATTGGTTTCTATAGTACCCGTTCTAAAACAACGGCAAATAAGCGTTAGTGAAACCATAGGTTCGATCTAAGGGCCGAGGTGTGTGCGTAAAAAGGCCCATTAGTGAAATTTTAAGACAATAATTAAATATTTGTAAAACACGAATCAAATTAACTTATTTGACAATGAAATCCAATACATCTCGCTACCACGGATTTATTTTCATGATAAGGAACAACCCATATCAAACAAATTCATTATTCTAGCAGAATTTCTTGACGTACCTAGATAAGTGCGTGTCCATACGTAATATAAAACTTTCAAAACATAATTTATACGTATTTCAAACTGCATTTCAACACTAGTCCTTTATGACAAAATAAAATATAATATCTAAATACTAAGCAAAAGTAAAATGTATTACTCCATGTAAAAAGTAAAATATGGTCCTCCTTACACGCCCCTCACTTTTCATCATTACCTGCTCTACTGCATTGTTATTTCTTATTACTTCTTGAATCTAATAATGCTATAATGTTCAGCAATGAAAGACGTTATCGAAATCGTAAAACACTTTCCTTATTTCTATTCTGTTTTTAACGACATTAAACTTGATAAAGACAAATGTTCATCAATGAAACAATCCATTTGAAGAGAAATATGACTGCACGATAAAACGTGAGTTACAACCCTTTTCTTCCGTATTACTTATTACTTATTACTTACAGTATTACTTATCATTTTCTTACTAATATATGTTCTTACAATATCACAAATGAATTTTGGGCTTCAGCAGCGAAAGTTGCGCTGTCTGTCGACAACTTACAACTGAACTACCAGGACTATGAACGTGGTTGAGAAGTCGTTGGAAAGGTCTCTGCGAGAAGAGATCAAAGCCACATAGATCATTCGTCGGTTAGTCAGTCCGTCGCGAAATTCAGTTCAGAAACTACTAAGTCATGAAGTACGTGGGCTGCGAAAATGGTTCAGGAGTCGTCCAAAGCTGTATAAATCAGGTCTGTCTGTCCGCTCACTTCTGAAGCTTTGTCGTACCACTTGTGGAGTCCCCCTACTGGGCCCCGCCTCACTTGTTTACTTATTTATTTTGTGGTAACTTTACCTGGAGCACATTAATAAAGAAAAAAGTAATCATATTGGAAGGCACTTAGTTTGGTCATGAACTGAGTACGTGTGCATCTAACTGTCAGTCTTTGGCTGTAATATTAATTTCTCAAGTGGAATGAATAAGAAAATAAGAACTAGACGAGATTTGAGTTACGAAGACGATAGTAGTAGGCTTCTTCCCTATCAGCACACATATGTGTTTCCAACGTTGATTTTCGGTTGATTTCGTTGATTAGCCGTTATCGGTTGAAAAACATTACGTGTATTTTTCAACTATATTTCAACAAAGACGTCATTGCGTTGATAAGACGTTAATACGACATGTATTCAACATATTATTTTTAACTATGGTATAGATTTTGTTTAATGTGTTTCTTACTAATGTTATGTTAACAAAATATAATTAAAAACTAATGGAATGACACAAATTATTTTTTATGTTCTCATATGCACGTTGGAAACAGATTTAATTTTAAACTATATTTCAACGAGGATAGAATTTCGTTGATGCTGCGTTAATGTCACATGTTTCCAACCATCTTTTTTACTATGCTATACATTTCGTTTCACACGTGTATTTCTAATTTAATTTCTTAACCATTATAATTAAAAGCAAATACAATGAACTTAACTACATTTTCATGTTGTCATTTGCATGTTGAATTTTAAACTATATTTCAACGAACATTTAATTTCGTTAATACGGCGTTAATGTGAAGTGTTTTCAACTATGACATTGATTTCGCTGTGTATGCTTTTCTCTAAGGCGACATACTACACTTATTGAGAAATACAAATGTAATAGTGCAGCGATGGTCAAAATGTTAAAGAAAAATGCGCATTACAAAGAAAGAAGGAAAGTATTCTTTATTCTTATATGATGGTGAAACATGTGCATACATGACGTAGCAACTGCATTCTAGCATGTTAATAGATACAGCAAAAGAGTAGTGGATTCTCAAGGTGGATCCATGGATGAGTGATCAACGTGTCGTGCTACCAACGACGAGTACAGAACGGTCCGGCTTCGAACCCCACAGCAGCAGTTGGATAATTTACTGTTGGAAAATTAACACCCGCATATCATGATAAAAGCAACGGATAGAATGACACTAAATGTGTATATACCAATAGACAGCATTAATTCCCTGTTTTGGCCAACTGAACCCGTTTCTTCTCAACCATTATTCAACGTGAATAACCCGTTGAAAAGGCGGACATTTCAGTACATTTACAACGTTAAGAGAACGTTTCGGTACTAAAGTTTAATACACGTAGTTTTAACGTTTGTGTTCTACTGGGGTTTAGAGTTGTGAAAAGTTAATTAAGAAAATGTGTAGGCTTATTCTCTTTTTTTAAAAAATGTTATTACTCGCATATGGAAAAGTGTTTGAACGTCTTAGTTTCTAGAACCATTTCAATTTTCTAGTTAAGTTATTAAATAGGGGTTCAAGTTTCATAATAACTCTATGTTCACGGTATATGTTTCAGTTTATCGAAAACATATATAGAGAGAGGTGGAAAAACTCTTTGAATCTTACATAAAATTGAGAACCAATGTGCACTGTTTAATATCGTGTAAGAACGATTTGTAATGGGCAGATAAATAAAAACAATCAAGTTCCCTGAAGCTGCTCCTAAAAGTTTTAGTATTTAGGCTGTTCGTTTTATAGGTTATCAAAAAAATATATCTAACTTAAAAACCCTCGGAATTTTGCCTAGATTCCAAACCCGTTTCAGTTCTTAAGATATAATAATAAATACGAAAGGAATTCAAATTTAAAATTTTCGGCAGTTTCTTGTTAATTTTGTGTTTTTAAGGAAACAAAATGAATGGAAATGAAAACCTTTGGAATTTGATGTAAAGTCCAGAGTCTTTTCAGGTTCCGCGTAAGAACGTTTTGTTATTGACAGAGAAAAGAAATATAAGACACGTACCCTAAAGCAATCACTGACACAGACAAAAAAAAATCTCTTAAAAAAATAAACCAAATGATAGGAGATTCAAAAGCCAATTCTGTATCTGCAATGGCTCAGTGCTAGAGCGCTCACCTCTGGTGCTTGGGGTTGTTGGTTCTATCCCAGCTCATCCCATGTGGCGTTTGTGGTGGACAAACACTGTGTGCCTGTGTTTTCTCAGGATTTTCCCGTTTCCTCCCACTTTCTTCATTTCACCAACTCTTCCATCATCATCCATTCGGCCTGAGCCAAAGTTGCCGAAATGTTTATTAAAATACAGAAAAATAACAACAGCAAACAAGACGTTTTAAAATATCAGTTAACATAAGCATAAATATTTTTAAAAAATGTATAATTCTTTCCTTCAATTTCAATACCTGTGTGATCGCTTCTGGCAGCTACAAAAATACGAAGACGTAATCTACAAGAATATAGCTGTCAAAGAAATCTTGTATCAAGTATTCATATTTCTTTTGCAGCTCTGTTTACAGCTCCTGTGAGTGCATATAAGAGTGAAGAAGGCTGTCTTCTTAAGGTATTCATAGCCTCAGAAGCTGCATCGAAGCCTTGCTCAGGGCACGCGCACCAGAATAAAATGACTGAGGGAGCATGTAGAATTGGGCACAGTGGCCAACTGAAGGAGAAATATCGTTTTACTCTCTGGATTTTTTTATATTTCCAAATATATATAACTGACTAACAAGCTGTCTCCGGTGGGACACGAAAATCAGCATGAAACTTCTACAGTGCATTGATGATGTATTCAAATGACTACTCCTGTAGTTCTACATTTCTGAGTTTCGCGGAACACGAGTTACAGGACTTCAATGTTTTCAAAATTTTGTTCTGAACGACTGAGGGGTAGGCGAAACTTCATACATATGTGTTGATGTTATATATTTTCCATCCTCTTTTATATAAAAGGTTGCGCTGAAAATAATTTAAATGTTACATTAAAGTTATTGTTGAAGTTAACGTGTTAAGTAATTGTTCTTATCCATGCCAAATGCGAATATTAGATAAATAGAGGGTAGCCCAAAGGAAACTTCCCATCCCGTTAACTTTGTAAGCAATTGATTTCCAGGAAGAATCCTGACACACATCCGTTTTCATTGCAGGGCGAATGTGCCATCGTGGTGAAGCATTGCATGCTGTCCCATTTTCTTGTGATCTAGTGGTGAAAAGTTAAATTTGCTTAAATGACAACATGGGTCAAGTGACACATCATGTCAATGGTGTTTATGTACTACTTACAAAAGCATGCGATCATGTACTAGTTTCTTTGAAAACTTAATTGCGTTTGGAACTCTCAAATATTATAAAGTGAAACTGGCAAGTAAGGTAATATTTTACTCTATATAATGTTATGAGCAGCGCTCTAACTGCCATCATTAGTATAAAAAACTCCTGGAAATATTACTATTATTACACAGATATCATGCAATCCCATACACGTGTAAGAATTCACTTTTGTTTTTGCACACTGTATATAGTTTGGTTATCTTACTTAAAAACAGTCGTCTTGTTAAAAGAATGTGACTGTTTGACAATAAATCAAGGTCAGAGAAAACTGTTTTCTTATCGGTATATTCTTTGATTATAAACCGTTTTATATTTTAAATCAGTCTGTTACTTTTTTTCGATTGTCTTTCTAGTAGGGTGACCATACCAGTAATGGGCCAGTCGCCAGTGGTTGACCAATAAGGGAAACAAACGGTACTGATAGAGTTTGTGATGGATACAGTAGTAAACCAAACACGTTTTATACTTCCGTAAGGTTTAATAGTGTAGTTCCCGAACGCTGTACAATCAGGACATGGATTGTCCCACCAAAATAATGTAAACTGTGTAAAGTGGATCTGTAAAAGAGGAGAGAACACAACAAGGGGATTGAGTTACAACTAATACAAGAAATCCGTGCATATCTACTAAAAAGTACAGTGAAACAATCTCATTATATTGCTTCATTTTAAAGAACAATCTCCACTAAGTGAAATGATCTACACTGGAAAATTGTAATTCACAATTGGTTACTACAATTAGTCAACTACTGGTGCAACTATACACCTTTAGCAATAAATTTGTCTATTGTCTTGTTAACAGAAACAAATTTGAGCTGTTGTTTTCTTTGACTTATTCTGCACCGTCTCAGGCTTTGTTTTCTAGAAAAAATAACTGTGTTTTTATAACTATATGAAAGTAAGTTCTTGTTTACACTCCAAATGTTTCTAAAGTGGCTAACCATTGGTACGGTCATAATATATTAGTAGAATTTTCGTTTGACTGTGTCATCAGAGAAAATGTCAAATGGTTAAGTCTTCATTACTTACCCCCAATCTCTCTATAGAAATGAAAATCATAGGGACTAATAGTACAAACAAATGAGATTGTATAACTTCCTAATGGGCTTCTCAAGTTCAACTATCTTCTTAAATTTCTCTTTTGCTGAAAAAAAGAGAAGGATGAATCTTTTTTGGTTTAAGACTAACAGAAACAGCTATTTCAAAAAAGGGAGGGCACGCAGAAAAGGATTAATATTCAAAAGCTAAAGTTGTAAAGAAATGAATCTGATATTTGAAATCCAAAAAGCAGTAAAATGGCTTTGGAAATGACAGAGACCTTTTTGTTAGTTCGAAGGGAAAATCTTGTTAGCTTGTATCATGTTGTATTATCATTCTAAAAGGGAATAATGACAAATCTAATAAAACAAACGTTCATCTGCTTTCAAGTATTGATCAGAAATAAGCTGCCAACACTACGTAATTATAAGAAGCTTACATTTTAAACTGATAAACGAGAAAATGGAAATGTTGAACTTTTTCTGCTCTTGTGTATAGAAGAATATTCTACGAAGTTGAGCTCTTTAAATTATGTTGGTTCATAACCAAAGCAAGCTAATTAATTGGTAAGAGACAGAACTTAAAGCCAAATAATAAATATAGGGTTAACCGGAAAGCTCTGAGCGTTTTTCCTTAGAAAGTAAAACAATGACTATGACATTGGAAAGGAATATTTATTCATCAAAGTATATTCCACTTTAAGTCCATCTTTCTCGAAATTCCAAAATCCAGCCCGTTAGATTTGGGCTGGTTCGTGGGCAGAAAATTGATCGTTGTCTGTTTCACAACGTTGAAGCCACAGAACGACTTTTCGTTCAAATAGCTCTATACAAACCCGAACAAGTAAATGTTAGATGACTCAATGTCCGGAAACATGGTGGATGAGACAAAGACATTCCAGACTAACTCGTTCAACTTTCTGCGGGTGATTATGAACAGACATGTGAGATCTCACATTTATTAAGTGGAACACTTCGCTCATCCGCGCTATCGTCGAGTACTACGTAAGTTAAAATGACATCATTCATATCCACACTTATACATATATTGAAGTTCCATTCGACTGGTTCTCATTCTTCTGTGAATACGCGTACCTGCTGCAATACATTTCAGAGAGGCATTTTACTCTCTCTGACATTTCTTTTCGCAGTGTGTTTGCCTATTTTACCTCCAACATCTATCTCTATATTTTCTATTATTATACAAAAGCCAGTTCTTGTTTACCCTCTTATTTTTCCTTATTTGGCCAACCATTAGTATGGTTATTCTATATTAGTAGAATTTTCGTTTGACTGTGTCATCAGAGAAAATGTCAAATGGTTAAGTCTTCATTACTTACCCTCAATCTCTCTATAGAAATGAAAATCATAGGAACTAACAGTACAAACAAATGAGATTGTATAACTTCCTTATGGGCTTCTCAAGTTCAACTATCTTCATAAATTTCTCTTTTGCTGTGTTTCTGTTCAACACTTGGCGAAGTTCCTTTATTAGTGTCTGCTACATAATCTTCCCTATTCATATATATTATACGTATCATTTCTTATGCACAACTTTGAGAAACATCAGTTCATCAGTCTTTGGTAAACTGTTTTGATTCATTTAATATCTTTGCAAGACTTTCATTAGTTAACGTTATTGATACCATGACTCCTGAATCTCATACTAACTACGTGTTGAGTTAAACTTCCATAGAATATATCTTTGATGTACATCGTTAAATCAACAGTGCATTGCTAAGGGAAACACGTAGGAATCGAAGCAGGTACTCATATCTTTTTCATAACCAAACTTAAGTGATTTCATTTTATTCTGTTCTACGTCTAATGCCTTTTTTTCTCCGCATTTGAAAATCAAGGAATTAAAATAGTAAAACAAAGGAGACGATTTGACATTTAGGCCAAATTAAATTAAGAAAGCCATTTTATTCGTAGGATCTGCGAGATGCAGATTGTTCCATAATCTCAAAAAAGATGTGTATTAAATGAAATATGCAAATCAGCAATAGTTAGATCTGAAGAGCTATTAATTGAAGAATACTAAAATTAATAATATATGGTGTCTAAATTAATATGGCATAAAATGTGCATAATATTATAATATATACTGCATTGCAGTAGATTGATACTGTACGCTAATTGAGAATAATTAATTTATCAAGGAACTCAGCCTTTTTAGCACTCATAGAAAAGTACTGGTATAGTTTATAGAATGATTAACTTTCAAACACAGGGAAAACAGGTTTAAATTTCAACAATAATAGAAATAAAACTTACAGAATTACATGTTAAAGCCTGGACTTGATACTAAACTGTCTATCATCTTAGTTTCAACATTTTCTGAGTAAAATCTAAATGTTCCATTTCTAAGGCAGTTGTTATTGTTACAGTGCACATGTTTTTTCTTTACCATATCCAGATGCATGTTTTTTCTTTACCATTTCATGTATTTCACACAGGATATATTTAACAACAATAATAAAAAACAGAGAGAGATTTTTGGAAGGAATGAAGGTACCATCTCAACATTTTACTACTGTGATCAAAAGAAACCGGAAAATATTTCAGTCAGGATAGCCAGCACCAGAAATCAAACCGGGTCATCTCGATTGTAAGACCAGCACTCTACAATTGTACGTACACTCGGAACTCTAATAGTTTAATTGAATAATCGACGGTGATTCTCTAAACCATATTAAAGGTGTCTCTTAAATGTTTTGACAATTTTTCTGAGGCACAATCAATTAAAATATGAGAAAAATGAATTGATCTCACAATATCAAAATTATTTTATTTCACAAAATAACACGCCTTGTTTCATACTCTATAAAGCAGACAAACATTTAAAAAATCTTATTCTAATCCTCTACTTTTAACCAAATCAATCTATTCACGTTTTATGTACCTTTCGAAAAACCACTAAACCCAGGCTAACTAGCTACAGAGATCCAAAACTCAGACTAGTCAACTAGACCACCAAATGCAGAACGAACAAGCTACAAGTCCTGTATGTGCCCAAAACACAAACAGTTCTTAAATTAAGACTAACAAAAGTTCTCAGTTTTAACTACTGCTTGTTTCCTCCCAAAGGAACTTATATATGAGAGACTACGTGTTCCCGAATTCCTATTTCTATTTGCTGCTTGTTTATTTTCTTAATAAGCCTATATTACATGCAATCAATTCCCAAACTCTAATTGCAGACCCTGGACAAAGGTAACATGAAACTCATATTTCTGAAACTACCTTGTTCCCCTCCGTGTACTACTGCCACCAAATGGTAACGTGTATCCAAGCCTTCTAAATTACTATTAAATGCATCCGTAAGTTTCAGTTATTGTAGGTTAGCCACATTGAAAAAAATCATCAGTTTTTGCATTCTAGAAATTCTACCCTTTTATCGTTATCCGGAAATTCAAAATTAAATATGGACCTTCAATATTTCACTGTTTAATTAACATCCACTAAGAGACTGTTTCATTATCTTAATTAGTTTATGGCATTTTGCACACGTCTTCAGTTAGAACATAAGTGTGCAACGATAATGGAACTTAAAAACAATGTGCAACGATAAAGCCAATCTTGCCGCGTGTTACTCGGTGCATCGATAACGCCGAACTACGTATGGAGTAGGTAGAGAGAGACGAAGCCTATATTTGCTAGACATTTTTTTACAGGTCTAAACATTACTTTTGGCGTATTTTTGTTCGACTCCACTTTTCTCTCTCCCTCAAGAATGAACCTCGACAGCGGTAGTTTCAGACCAAGCCTAGCTTTTACCATCTCTAATCTAATCGTTTCGGTCCTTTGATCAAAAATAAAGAAAACAAATGTAGAGAAATACATGATTATAATAGGTAAAATGATAGACAATTCCTTCCTTATAATGCAGCGATTACAGATCAAAATACATATTAGGTAGATTTCTAAGAGAAAGCTACCTATTGAGGTCGGTACGATATCAAAGTATATATATATATATCTATATATATATATATATATATATAGGGGTGGGACAAAAAATCTATAAA
>JAGDQP010001955.1:67448-112254 GCA_022664845.1 Lepisma saccharinum
GTTGGACAAAAAATCTAAAAATACGTCATACAGGACACGTAAGTGTGACCCGCCACTGTACACCACGTGTTGCGGTTGCCGATCGTGTTTTGTTTTCAATGTGTCATGTGTACCTTCCTCTTCCGTCAGCAGTACCCAGTTCACCTGTGAGTGTCGTGGTGTGCAAGTGGTGCGGTAAAATGGGCGACCTGACAGACTTCCAAAGAGGCATGATCGTTGGTGCCCGTCTGGTTGGAGCTACAGTGACAGCAGTGGCGACCATTGTGGGGGTATCGACAGGCACTGTGTCCAATGTCACGAGGGCATACACAATGCATGGGTAAACAACGTCTGCAAAGCATAACAGTGGTCGAAAGACAATCCTGTCCGATAGGGACAAGAGGGCATTAAAACGGATTGTAGCAGCTAAAAAGCAGACCACTGCAATGAAAATTACGTCTGAACTCAATTCCGGCCTACAGAACCCGGTTTCATCAAAAACAGTGCGACGCGAACTTCATAAAATGAAAATTCATGGCAGGGCTGCGATCGTCAAACCTCTGGTCACAGCAGTAAATGCGAAGCGGCGTATCCAGTAGTGCAAGGACCACAAGGAGTGGACGCTTCATCAGCGGAAACTCGTAATGTATTCCGATGAATCGACCTACACGTTGTTTCCAACAACCGGTCGTGTTTACGTATGGAGAACACTGTCGCAGGCCTATGATCCAGACTGTCTGCCCCCAACTGTAAAGCATGGGGGTGGTTCTGTTACAGTATGGGCAGTGATATCGTGGTTTTCTGCAGGTCCCATCATAGCCCTGCATGGAATGATGAATGCTAAGGCGTATGGGGCATTTTGGGGACCAGGTTCTACCCATGGCCCACACATTGTTCCCGGATGGTGATGGCATCTACCAAGATGATTTGGCACCCTGTCACGCTGCAAAAACGGTGCAATCATGGTTTGAGGAGCATGACCAGGAGCTATCACACCTCCCCTGGGTCCCACAATCACCAGATCTGAACATCATTGAGCCATTGAGGTCTGTGTTAGAAAGGCGTGTTCGGTCTCATTACCCTCCACCATCATCCCTTAAAGAACTGGAGCATGTTTTGGAGGAAGAATGGTACAACATTCCACACACCACGATTCAGGAGCTGTATACGTCCATTCCACGTCGGATCCAAGCTGTTTTGGACGCAAAAGGAGGCCCCACACCCTACTAGGTATGATTTTCACACTTTTTCAAACGTTTTAGATTTTTTGTCCAACCCCTGTATATATATATATATTAACACGCTAGCGGCCATAATTTTGAAGATACTTAAACCATTTTTTTATATATAGTTTCTAGGCTTAATAGCTCGGCTAAGTTCGTTAATGAGCAAAATCGGTCGACATCTTGGATCTAAAATGGCCGCCGAACCCATTGTTGTATAGAATATACAGCCTAAACCGCTGGGGCTATTGAAATCAAATTTGGCATAAAGGTACAACATCACTATTTGATTACGAAAATGTTACCTAATGAGTTCAAAGACGCCATCTTGGATCCAAAATGGTGCAAGCAAGACATCTATTTTCCATATCGTTTGAGCTAGAGATACTAAATTTGGCACAAAGGTGTATTGTCACCAATAGTTCAAAACAAATATTACGAAATGTTGAAAAAGTCACCATCTTGGATCCAAAATGGCCGCCGATCCCATTGTTGTATAGAATACACAGCCTAAACGGCTGCAGCTAGAAATATCAAATTTGGTAACACGGTTCATTATCATTTGTATGTTACTAAAATATTACATGATGTATCCAAAGACGCCATCTTGGATCCAAAATGGCGGACCTAAAAATCCATTTTGCACACCGTTCAAGCTAGAGATACGAAATTTGGCATAAAGGTGCATTATGACGAGTAGTTTAGGGAAATATTACATTTGGGAAAAGTCGCCATCTTGGATCCAAAATGACTGCCCAAAATCCCATTTTGCACACTGTTTGATCTGGATAAATGACATTTTACTTGAATATGTACCATCACAACTAGGTCACGACAATATAAGAAAACTTTCAAAAAGTCGTCAACTTGGATCCAAATTGGCCGCCCCAAAAACCCAATTTCCAAATCATTGAAGGTAGAGAAACGAAATTTTCTTTGAAGGCGTATGGCCAAGATTAGGTTACAATAAATGGGGAAACCTCCCTTTTGGGGGCGCAGCCTTCCGTGGGAGGGTGCAGATGGACACCATGGTAGTGTAGTGCTACAGGGAGATTTTTGTCAAGATAAAGGAGGCGCATCCTCTCAAAAACACTGAAGTTGGGGGCGAACCCCCTACGGGGGTCGGGGGAGCAGCGCTCCCAGCAAAGCGAAGCGAGTATATATAAATACTCTTGATAAATAACCAACAAATCTATAAATAATAATAAATAAATAATCTATAAATAAGGCGAGATTTGAATTTTTGAAAATAAAAAATACTTCGAGATCTACCTCAGCCTGTAGGCCTACCGAAAGGGATTTTTTTAAATCTGGAAGACAGTTACGGGAAGTAACTGTGTAAACTGATAACGAGAATGAGAATATGAACTATTACACTGGGAAGGACGTTTTATCTGTTACTTATATTCTTAGAACGATCTACGTGAACGATCTAATTTAAAGCAATATTTCAAAGTAAAAGTGTGAAATTTAAAGTTACTCCCTCCCAAAGGAAAGTGGAAAGTAAGTATGTGGTATTATTTCGAATTAAGACGAAAATCATAAACACTCTTGGAGTTATTTTCCCTTCCTCTCAGTTGAGTTTACAATTATCACAATTAATAATATTCCTACAAGGTTTACTACTGTTACTTATTGTGAAGTTTGGAGCAGAGAAAGAAAAAAATTCTAATAGAAAGTTCTAGTTTTGTTCCTATCTTCACTTATTTTGCGGTTTTCTATAAAATATTTAAATTGGAGGTTCAGAAGGTAGTGAAAATGGATCAACTCTTTAATTGCAGTTTGTGGTTGTTTTTGTGTTTATATTACAAAAGTAGTAATATTTGTTTGAGAAAATCATAAACATCGAATCGACAACAAATTTATATCTTTCAAAGCTATTCCGATGATGTCAAAAGAGTTTTGGAGCAAGATTTAAAGTTTTAATTTGAGCCCTCTATTTTTATTGGAATATCTCTCTCGTTATAAGTACATAGTGGCTTTTGTCATTGTTTTTACCGGAAAAGTTATACTTTTTGAATAGTAACATAGGAAGAAAATATCACTCAATGTCTTTAAATTGGCCCATTAAAACAGGATTTAAGCCTATAAAATTGAAAAGAATAACATCACACACAGGATGTAAGTCTATCTGCAGCAATATTTCTTTTTAAAGGAAGTATTATGAATATTTCATTTTGAAATTATCACAGAAAATTATATAAGTTGTTTTAAGTGAAACAATTTTATAAGGGCAAGGAAAAAATAAAAAAATCTTATGTATGACTTTCAATGAAATCATGGGGGCCTATAAATCAATTAATTAATTCAAAGCATTTTATTTTTAGATTTGCAATCAGTTTTAAATAGGATATTTACAATATTTGCAACAGTTTACAATTCGATATTTACAGTTTGAACGCATTATTGAAGTATTTAAGAAGATAACATTGGAATAAAATTGTGCAGAGCACACGGTGTAAGACAAGTAGGTGAGGAAGCAACAGCATTCAGCAATATAAATAATATGTTCCCTTATTGCACGTAGTTCAGACTGCGATCGCTAGATGGCAGGCCCAACTGCGGGCCTGCTAAAGTAACCTACTGGGTATTCTATAGATGGTCTATCATAAACATGGGTAGCATGGAAAGAAAATCGAGTTGCTAGTTCTGGGTTTATATTAATTTAGTCTTTGTACTTACGTCATTTAGAATACAATATCGAGTCTTTCGTACTTTGAGTGTTCGAACGGGAAAACAAATTAATTTTAAATCAGCTAAATAAATTGATAAATTCTGTTGATAAATTTTGTTGAAAATATTTATTCTGCAATGTTCTGTACCTCGCTGTACGCACACCTATACAGTAAATAAGTTTCCAACGGATGAAAATCAGAAAATATTATGGTCACAAAACAGCGGACGTCTGTCAACCAGTTGTTCAAACCCCCCACTGAAAGAAGTCACCGGTTTTGGAGACAAAGAACTAGATTACTGTTTGCCGCACGCCATTCTCATCTTGCAGTGTTTTCCCGAAAAGATGGTTTTGTAGGTTGCGAAAAACAGTAGTCTGTTGGTGCAACATCTGGTGAAAACGCCGAGTCGGGGTGGTTCTCCCAGCCACGTTCCTCTATCTAAGCACAGATCCTTCTTGCCGTAAGAACGTCAGTAGATGCTCGTTATCACCGTATTTGATCACACCTTGCAGGACGTTTCTCCAACAATGCAGTCCGTAGACGTTCAAGCTGTAGACATTGATCATCTGGTTACCTGGCAAGAGCTCAAAATGAATTATCCCATGGATATCCCACCAAACACTCGACATCACTTTACAGGGGTGAAGATCCTTTTTTGCAACAACTCCTGCGGCCTCTTTTTAGGTATCCACTGCTGTTTGCGTGTAGTGTTATGGTAGAGAACCCACTTTGCATTCCCTGTCACCATTTTGTCCAGAAATGACTCACGTCTGTGATGGGTGAGTAGGGATCTGCAGATATCAACTCGCTGCTGCTTCTGTTGAGGCGTTAATGCAAGGCGTACCCACTTTCCCAGTTTCTGCAGATGACGATGGATGGTTGAATGGGTGACATGGAGTTCACTCGCCAGTTCTTCAACAGTTTGCACTGGATTTGCCTCCACCGCTGCTCGCAAGGCATCGTTGTCCAGCTGCACCAGTCTCCATTCCCGTGGCTTATCGGTGAGGCTGGTGTCCCCAGACCGAAACCTCTGGAACCACCTCTGGCACTTTCACACATCAACAGCACCCTGACAATATACAGCCTTGTTGTTTCTTTCCCTTCGCTGGCTGGATGTCCCTGGTGAAATTCATACAGCTTAACAGGCCGTATGTGCTCCTCCGATACTGCCATTATCAAATACAAGCCAGTTCCAACACGTGGAGTAAACTGTTATCCTTCAACACACAGTTGCACAATCAAGTGTGCTATATGGCTCAGCTATGGTAAGTGCCTTCTAGTTCACTATTCGCTAGTCAGATGGTGTCATTGCAGCGGTCATCGCACATACGACATTACTTATGGGATAACCCGTTTGCAAAAATTGTCAGTAACGTTCTGAAAGAAGGCACAATGTGGACCCAGCAAAAGTTTCCTCTTATGGTTCCACTGGACGTCCTATGGACATAAAATGAGACGTTCATTGGACGTACGTGCACATGTTACAGCCCATCCGTTAAAATCCGTACTTGTCCACAATCGTACCTTATATGAACACCCACTGGACATAACCATCGAGTCTACTCTGGAAGTCCAATGAACGTCCCTTGCCTTCTCCATTGGGCGTACTCCTCATGTGGGCACAAAATGAATGGTATGACTGCATCCAATGATATCCATAGGATGTACTTGTGCTATGTGGGGGTGGATATCAAATTGCAATCCAAAACTGAAAAAAAATAATTATGAAATGACATAATGAAATTAAGATAAGGACCATGAAGAGATTACAATAGAGCATGGCTGGGAGGGAGATATTTGTGACTAATCAAAATCAAATACTCGGCTGCACTTCGGATACTCTCCATATTCATTAAAAGAGTGAGGGTTAAGCTAGATATTCTTCGGTTAGGTGAATCAGTGCTCGAAGTGCATTAGAAAATGTAAGGGAATGCTTGGAGAAGTGAGCTAGAAAAGTAAAGGTAAGCTTGCACCTAGTAGTGGCGATTGCCTATTGAAAGTAAAGGCAATGAGCTCCCATTGATAAAAAGGCAGGGTTGAGCAAATCAAAATGAAATGGGTAAGGACACGGCGTGCTCCGTCGTGCCCCTCATCCACACATACACTTTGAGCACTGAGGTAAACTTAAATGAATTACTTTAGGTAATCTTTAATCAGATGCAATGGTTTGATTAATTCAAAACCTGATCCGAAATTATTATTCCATCGAAGGCTTTTCCTCATCTTGGGAACTATCTAAAGTGGATGCAAATATTCTATTTTATCATACAACGCGCCATGGTTGAACTTAAGACAGTATCTCTACTAGGGATGTCAACGACCCGCTCGACTCGAGTCGCGACTCTGTCCGACTCGAGTCGAGTCGAGTCGGTACTCAGTACCTACTCCAGTCGAGTCGAGTCGGCGCTCACTATGTGCTTGAGTCGCTGCTCAGAGAGACTCACGCTGCGACTCGGTTATAGTGAGTCGAGCACGAGCGACGACTCGACTCGAGCATTAGACTCGCCGCTCGAGCCGAGCGGATTGACATAGCCGTCAGAAAAGCAGTCAGCGGACGATGTTATAGTAATGCAAAGTTATCTTACCTCATAATTTATACACAGCTATCTTGGTTTTCTACTTGTTCAGTTATTCGAGAAAACTTAGAACAACAAATTACGTTGTCAAGGAGATCAATAAACTAACTTCACATCGACTATCATGCTTTCTAGTATCATTGTTTCCAAAGTTAGTAGGAAACAAAAAGCAAATAGTGAAACAAAATTAACATGAAAAATAATAACAAAACTTTTTAAAGACATTATTTTCTTTATCAATTCGTACTAAAATGAAAAAAAAAATGTTTATGCATGCCTAAAAAGAAAAGCATGGAGCGCTCTCTCATATACAGTCACTTCATAAATTCTTGAAATGACGCGCCCCATTCTTTTCTTTTTAGTTATGCATAAATACATTTTTTTTTTACTTTTTAGTACGAATTGGTTAAAAAAAGAATGTATTTATTTTTTTTTCAGTTATTTCGATGTCAACGACTCGCGCAACTCGGTCAGACTCGAGTCGAGTCGAGTCGGCGCTCACTATGTGCTCGATTCGGCGCTCAGTAGCTGCTCGAGGCGAGTCAAGTCGGCGCTCAGTAGCTGCTTGAGTCGAGTCGAGACGGCGCTCAGTAGCTGCTCGAGTCGATACTCAGAACTGCTCGAGTCAAGTCGAGTCGGTACTTAGAACTGCTTGAGTCGAGTCGAGTCGCAGCTCACTATATGTTCGAGTCGGAGCTCAGTAGCTGCTCGAGTCGAGTCCAGTCGGCGCTCCCTATGTGCTCGAGTCGAGCCTAGTCGCTGCTCAGAGAGACTCACGCTGTGACTCGGTTACAGTGAGTCGAGCTCGAGCGACGACTCGACTCGAGCGCTAGACTCGTCGCTCGAGCCGAGCGGATTGACATCCCTAATCTCTACCAGATCGTTTAACTGGTGATAGCATGCACCTTTAGGATTAGAATACCTTAAAGTAGTTTTAAGATTATATGCATCAGTGGTGACGTTAGCGAAGGGGAGGGGGGCAGCGGTTCCTCCGCCCGATAACCCACCTCCCGAGGGGCCGCGCCGGCACAAATGGCGACACAATAATCGATTGATACCGAGCCGCCGTAGCTCAGTGGTAGAAGGTTGGCGTAGAATTCGGGAGGTTCTGGGTTCGATCCTAACGGCCGACCATCCTGACTGAGGTTTTTCCTCAGTCATACCAGGCAAATGCCAGGATGTAATCTTTAAAATAGGCCCTGGCAAACACCTTCCCGAATTATTTTCTCTCCCTGAGCCTCAGATGCCTAAATGACATAAATAAAATTCAAATAATCGCTTGATAAAATTAATCATTGGAGCACGTCAATGGTGGTCGGTGTCGTAATATCCTTGCCGTCTCAGGACTCTTATTTTTGTGCTTGACTAATGACTCATAATCATGACTCTCCGCAATCTGAATAACCATTCTCATGTCTGGGTTACGGTGAATGGCAGGAAGATATATGTCATGGCACGTAAGCCTCCGTGCAGCCACCAGTTTTTCCGTGGAGTTCGGAATAATAACAAATAAGATATTCCGACCAAAAGTAGCAGTGTGAGCTTATGATTTTGTTCGCGAATGGGCGTCAATCAAGTTCACTTGCCCCGGTTTGGTCCCAGATTGCCTTCCGCCGTTACTGATATACAAAATAGTGATCACCCCAATTAGGCTGCACTTTTGAAATTAGAAACTTTGCCGATCCATTTAGAATTAACAATATGTGAATTACTGTTATATTAGAATAATTCTAAAGCACGGTGTAAGATAAGTAGGTAGGGAAAGGACACCACTCAGGAATAGAAAAATTATGTTCCTAGAATACTAGGTGAAATATTCCGCATGTCCTTTATCAACGTTTAACGTCAGATTATATTAACAGCGATCACCAGAGGATACCATATATCCAGTAAACTAACGCAATTGCAATTGAAAGAATTTAACAATATACCAAATTGGCGCCTGAACCCAATGGGATATTTTCTAATCTTCTATTCACCGGATTGCTACAAATTACCTTAAACTAAATTTTATTTTAATGCATCGTTTCTGATTTATGGGAAAATATTCATCATATTTACCATTGACAGTTGTAGAATTTGGGCTTCAAATTGAGAACCTTGTATGAGTTCTATGATCTTGTATCTCGAAAAGGAAGCGGAATTGGCCACATGCTTACATAACTTTTTTGTTTTGGTGTAATTAATTCGTCTGTAAAGTTTGTCCCACTTTAGATATGTCCCGTATAATAGTGATCATCCCAATTAGGCTGCACATTAGAAACTTTCCCAATGCATACAGAACAGACAGCATTGTGTTACTGATTCATTAGAATACTTCTAAGGATACCCAAAAGCATATTAATCACTTTTATTTATATAGCTTCTGTCAGGCTGTCAATTTTTGAATCGGATCTCTAAGTATAATGTGTCAGCTCATTGATGTAATAAGCTATAGTGATGGGTGATTTATTAGCAGAGATAAGGTTAGTTCTAGTTTACTGTCTAATACCGAAGAAAGCCCCTTTATTGTCCACTATACAATTCTTTATTGTATTAGCCCACTTTCCTTTATTGTTTTCTTAATAGTTGGTTATGTTAGTGTCAAGGTTAGATTAGGTCAAATCATGTTATACAGTGGAGAATCCAAAGTCTATTCATTGCGTAATTTCAACAATCTTTATTTATTTATTTATTTTACTATGACACATCCTGGAAGTATATAAATCATTCAAATTCACCACGAGATTATTGTGTAAAATATTTATCTTCATGGAAACAGAGGTCACCCTATGGTAATTCTCGACGTGAATTTAATCATTAACCTGAGAAGTTCTTTTATTTTCAACAAAGTATGCATAATGTAAACTAGACGTAAAGCAATCTGTAGAGTGCTCGCCTTGGAATCGGGAAGACTCGGGTTTTATTTCCGGTACCGGTTATCCTGACTGAGCATTCTCTCGACCATTCCAGGCAAATACTAAAATTGTACCTGAATAAAGCCAGGGCCAATTCTTTCCAAAATCTTTTTTCCATGTTATTTGTTATCAAATATATCCATTGTAGAATAACTGAAATTGCCCTGTATCTGGATATTGTTAAATAAATAGGTAATATTTCGGTTAAGGTGATGGTAAACTAAAATTGTAGCTCTCCGCCGAATAACGCTGTATGACACAATGCAGCAGATAACTTGACTTCGCTGCCATCCGCTTTCTTGCTTTCACATACAGCGTTGTTCCGCTAGGAGACCAGTTTGCCAGCATACTAGCATGGGCAGATTGAGGGGAGAGACCCTTGGGGGCACGATATAGACCTGGGAGGGGGCAATCACTTTAAAAGCTATCGTTTCGAATGAAACATTTAAAGTCATTCTGAAATGACGGGGGAATGTCCTCCAAAAATCCGCCCATGCATACTAGTATCATCCATCTCTTGACCAATGGCGAAATGAACCTTTCAGTATATGTCGGCCATTTTCCGTACAGAATGATTCAACTGGTAACTCAGCACATTCCACAATGTGCCATACAGCGTTATTCGGTTGTATGCTTCAATTCTCGACTTACTTATTAGCGGAAGGATACACTACGCAAATAATTCTCGGGTACACTTTATTTTTTGGTCCACAAAATATAACAAAGTTTCGAGGCATGCAAGTGTGAAATTAGAGTGAAAGAGCGAAACGCATTTTGTATTATTTGCCTGCTTCCAGGTTGGGGTGAGTACATGGAGTCAGCGTTAAACGTCATGTGCGTCGCGTAGAATGAAGAAAAGTATCTCATCAAATTTTACCTCAACCATCTTCGTTTTCTCGACATTATGTTTGTGATTTTTGTAGCAAACATGCCATTCATAAATCATAATAGAATTCCTCCGCATGCTGCCCTGCAACTCGAGTGGGTATTTAACGAAATAATAATGATATCTGGCTCTTCGTAACACTTTTTGGATTACCGAATCTTGTTAGGTACTTATCGAATCAAGAATGACCCGTTATGCAGGCTATGCCCCGGACGAGAAATTGCAATGCTTAGTAGGTCTATATTATTTCGGACCAGCGAAGTACTAAATACGTTAATCCCAGTTACAGATGACTGTAACGAATAGAAGTTAGGGTAATCCAACCTAACATAAACTTCAATCTTTTGAAAGATCCAGGGGAGTTTTAAAAGAGTAGCCATCTGTTTAGTTTTTGCAATTTGGAATTAGGTATTACTTTAGCTTACGTCGAGCATGATTTCTCCGAACGAAATAATTCACAAGCCCATGAATCGGAGTCATGGTAATGCTACATCATGGTGACATGTTTATTTACATATTACCATTAATATGTTGCTACAAATGACAAGGACAGTATGTAGAGTGAGCGATAGTGTAACCAAGACGAGTTAGAAAAACTCAGGTAGTTATTTTTATAATACACGGTGCACATCACGTTAACCTGACACCACCTGTGACTGCTCTGTTTCTGCTTATAAATGGAACGTCCGACGTATACTAAAGAAAAGCCTGCAATTATGTAACGTTTTCCATTGATTCTATATTATCATTTCCCAAGTGCAAGATTATATTTTGTATATAGACGACATCTCATTGAGTGTACAGCCATAATTTTTAACTAAATTAAATTAAATATAACTCTTTCTCTTCTACTAGAAAACTAAAAAATAAAACACTAAAAAAATCAAGGCAATAAACGGTGTTCTATTTATGAATGTTAAAATTTTAAGAAGAAGCTTTGTACGTGGAATGGGAATGCATTAAAATTCTTGTCAATAAGAAAAACATACCAAAACATCTTTCAGGATCTATGATAAATTCTCTTCTAACGTGTATAGAAAGATACATAAATAAACTATTCACTACTTTAAAAAACGAAATTTTATTGTAAATAAGGTATACTCCCAAATTTGTGATGTATACATCACACTATAGCATAGAAGTTAATTGAGCCTAGAACCCCATTTGTAATTAGTTTACTTGTACTGTAGAAATGGCGACTGATACAATACCCAGTATTTATATATTTTAGGTTACCCTATTTAGACCCTCAGTTCGCAGCGATCCTAGTGGCAAACCAGCGAAACATAGTGCATTAAGAGAACACATTTAGCTGCTTCGCTTCCTCACCTACTTATCTTACACCGTGGCAGAGCATTAGATCAATTGTTTTCTAACAATTCAACTGTCATATCGATTGCTCAATCTACAGATCTCAGAATCGTACATTATGGTCACAAGTACAACTTCACTGATTCACATTCATGGGATACCAACTCTGTAATTTTACTATTTACAATTTATTTGAAACTGGAATATATTATTTGTTTAATTCATTCATTAATTTATAGCTGCTCCACGATTTTATTGAAAATCGTATGTAAGAAAATTATATTTATTTTGCAGTGCGCTTATAAAATTGTTTCACTTAAAACATTTTAATACATTGTATTTTTTACATTTTAGTGTTTATGTTTTGGGACAATAGATGCAACCTGCAAGTAAAGACTTGAGTGGTGGATGAGTTTTCCAGAATGTTATTGGGTTAAAATACGTACGTAAGCCTGTAAAATTTAGATTCATTGGAGTAGAACAAGAGGGTTAAAATTGAGTGGGATGGAATTTTGTTACCCCCCGATAAAGTGAGTGGTGGGTTTCCAAAAAAAAATATTTTGTCATCAGAAATACGTACGCCTACTATGTTTGGAGTAGGCGATTTGGTTAAAATTGAATTAAGATTTCAACGAACCGAACTGACAGAAGAGTGAATTAAATTTTATTTATACTTGAAAAATCGTTAAGACTCAATCCAAGTGGCGTTTCCCGTCTTTTTTGTTAAACGTCAATTATTGAAATTTAAGTACAGGAAAACAGAAAATAACTTTCACAGATCAAATTTCGTTTCGTCCTTCAATAATGAGTACATTTAGTTTTAATAAAATGTTAATAGTAAACTCAGGATTGTCTGCAGACACTTTTGGGACAGAATAATGTCCCAAAAACGTCTGAACATAAATCTTCAATTACTACTAGTTAAAACTAATTCTACTCGTTATTGAAGGACGAAACGAAATTTGGTCTGTGAAAGTTAATTTCTGTTTTCCTGTACTTAAATTTCAATAACTGACGTAAAACAGAACAGGCGGGAAACCCCACTTCGATTGAGTATTAAATAAGTGGAGACAGGGTGAGTTTTCTAAAAATTTACAATGTGGTCAGAAGTACGTAAGCATGCAAAGTTGCAAGACGATTGGAGTAGTGCAAGTGGGTTAAAATTGAGCTGCAGTATTTGTATTTTGAACTAACAAACTGGCAGATTTGTTAAGTTATATAAAATTTTACAAAACCTTATAAAGTGAGAGCCGTCGCTACCAGGACTCGAATCCTGATATCCCAGTTGTCGGCTACGTACACTAACCATTACAGACAGACAGAAGAATATGGCGTTCGAAAATGAAAGTAGAAGTTTCGGGCGTGAGCCCATGCCTTCAATTTGGAATGTAATGGCGTGAAGAGAGAACTTAGTTGAAATGATAGGACGCCCTATTCCTTTTAGGTGAGATCTTGACAAATTAAAGCAGTAATAAATTACGGCTGTGTCATCATAATCTTGGCAAAGGTCTCCATGAAAATTGTAGTGAGATCTGTGGCATCTTGTAAAGATGTTAAACCATTTTGTATGATGTTCTTGGCTTCTTCGGTATTTACTCCCTGAAGTAGAGGCTTGTTGGACTGACCAGTATTATTTACATTTCTCTTACTCGGAACTTCTGACGAGGAGATTGTCTGAGGTACCTTTTTTATATTCTGTAAATTAGTTTTCTGATTTGAAGCTTTATCTGAATGCTTCTTGACTGGAGGCACACCTCGGGAGACTTTATATTTCTGGAACGTTTCGCATCCTTGGTAATTTGCAGGATGATCACAGCCACAATTGGCACATTTGGCTGGTTCAGTATGCGTAGTTTTCATACATTGTGCGGTAAGATGTGGTCCAGCACACTTAACGCATCGCGGATCCATATGACAAGTGAATTGCGTATGATTAAATCTTTGGCATATGTGGCATTGAATAAATTTCCTTGGCCGGTACAGATCGATTTCTATGCGATAATGACACAGGTAATTGACATTGTATATTTCTTGAAGATTGAAGGTACGTAATAAAGTGACTAAAAGAGTGCAAGAGCTCTTTTCTGGTGCGATGTTCGATCTCTATTTGACATTTGTGAGACAGTTTGGACTGGAATATTTAAATCCTTTAAATCTTGAAAAATATCTTCAGCTGGAGTGTCTGCAGGCAGTTTCTTAATCACAACTTTATTTGGCCGGTCCTCTTTAGGGACATCCGTCACATATTGAAGTTTGGTTTGTGTACAGTAGGCGGTGAGTTTCTCAAAGTCTTGCTTTGTAGCCACTTGAAAGGTGACACAATTGTTTCCATGACGAACTTTTTGCACGGTGGAGAATGTACTGGATACCGATTTAGTGAAATTGTAGGTATTGGAGATGCCATATATAGTGACTGCCGGTGGTTTCTCATTCTTAACCGGCGCATCCCCATTGTCCGAATCATCATCAGAAGTTAAGACATCAAAACGATTGCTAGTACTGACTTCATTGGGTGGCTTTATCTCAGGAATCTTGGCAGGTTTTTTAGGGTGCTGGAAATTGCCAGCATCCATTTGTTCCGGATTTGAATCTGAAGTTAACTCTTGTACAGAAGAATTAAAACTGACCATACTCTGAATTTGTGGTCATTTCCTCTTAGGTTTGGCAATAGGCTTGACTGATTTAACTTGACTCTTGACGGAATTTGACTTACTAGGTGGGATTTTCTCTTGTTTACTATTATCGGTATTATCCTTAATCATTAGATCAGGATACATAAGCCCATATTCGGATGACATCGTTCAAAATTACGAGCAGAAATGAGAAAGAATAATAATTTTTATTTCATCAATTGACACAAGCTCCGCACGCAACGGCTCCTATTACTCTTCGATGACCATTACACTACCACAAGAACCACCTTGTATATAAAATGTTCATCTTGCCTCGACACTTCCCCTAACCCTCATTGCTGGTTACGAGGCCTATGTACTCCACTATAGGCGGAAAGTTGCGTTGACGAATCATCTGAAATCATGTAGGGCGAAAGAATGCTTTTTTCACAAATAACCTTTACCATACACAAAGTTATTTGTGAAAAGGTAATTAAAGACATTTGATTTGTTAGAAGATAATTCATACGTTTCGGTGCAGAAATTTTAAGACTACTTTCAAAATTCAGAAATTGAAAAATATAAAATTTTATATCTCACTTTTAACGCCAATTTTTCTTTTTATTACAGGTGAGTTTAAGGAGCCAATAGTTAACCTGCTAATGGTGTCAAGAGTTTGATATCGAGTATCAGTCTCACAGGTGAGTTATTGTCTTAAGTATAAGTTTAGTTAAGGATGTTGACGCGTATACAATTACAGAAATTCTTTAATGTTTTTTAAACAAAATTCTACAAAGCTTTTGTCTAGGGTTCTTAGGATTCATGTTTTAAACCAATGAAAGCTATTTAATTTACCCCAAGTGAACAAGTCTCCTTCATCTTCTCTTGAAAGAGCACAAGGAAATAATTTATCAGATACTTTCTTTCTACTAAGAAAAGCATCCACGTATACGTATTACGTTTCCTTGCTCGCCAGTGTCTTAAACAGATACAATTTGAGGATCTATTATGGCTCACAGAAAAGAGAGACTCAAAATATAGGAAATAATGGAATATCATTATTTCTTGAATATGAAATACCTTAACATCAAGAAGTGGACGCGTTAGTCCACTGGCATCAGGCACTAGGCTTCAAATTATGAGTCATATAGATTTGGGTTCAATTCCCGGCTGGGATATTTTTTTGTTTTGTTGATTGTTTTAAGAAATATTACTTTGCAGCTTATGCAATTGGTACAGACCAAAGTCATTAGTTAAAAACTGCTTCACAAATACAAAGCTTCTAAAGTTTTCTTACAACTTACAAGGAAACTGTCTCCGATGAACATCGCAAATTAACGTGAAACTTCGACAATGTATTGATGATGCCTTCAAATGAAGACACCTGTAGTACTACGTTTCGGAATTTAGCAGAACACGAGTTACAGAACTTCAAAGTTAGCGATTTCTTTAGAACGCCTGCTGGGTAGGCAACAATTCGCATATAGGGAAAGTCAGTTTAATATGAGTAGTCCGAAAATATGAGCAGGACGAAGCTTATACCCCCATATCTTCCACGTGCATTGCTCAAGAGCGAAACAACGACGTTGGTAGCCTTTTTTGGAGTTTCGTGGTTGACGAGAGTGGAACCCAAGCTCTTGTGCTGCTATTGTTGTGTAATAAAGGAGAAGTTTAAAGATACGTACAATTAAAAATGTATATATTTTGAGCTATAGTTAACTTATGCTAATGGGAAATAAGCTACAACGAGGTATTAATTCGTTATATATCACTTAATTTATAGTCATTTCCGTCTAGGAACACAACAATGGAAAATAAACTACAACGAGGTATTAATTCGTTACATATCACTTAATTTATAGTCAGTTTCGTCTAGGAACACAACGCCAGTCGTTTGTTTAATTCTTTGTGATAAACATAGTTGCAAACTACAGTGCATTAAAAAGACACTTGAGGTCGGTGAAATATGAGCTTTTAAATTTAGTTTAATGTGAGTTTAAATTCAGTTTCAGTATGTACACATTTACTGTAAATAATAAGAGAAATGAACGTGAGGAGCTTTTGCAGGTATTAACTAGAACAGCAAATCTGTAATGACATAATAATTTGTGGATGGCATTTAGTACCTCCCACAAATTAATCAAAGACTATTACTTTCTCTAAAGTAAGCCGATATGCAGCAGATGTTACTAAGCAATATTCCTTACAATATACGAATGTATAGGCCTATTTGACAATTTACAAAATAAACTAACCTAACGTTACCTATCCTAAAGTCAGTAATAGTTACAATATCACGATTCACAGGCCTAAACAGTACGAAATTATTTGGAAGAGATACTAGAAAGCAGCCTAATTTGTAACGACATTGATGACAAAGTCTGCACTCCTTTAGTTGATAATCACCCTAATATATTATGTTTGGCCACTTGTCAATTTCTGGTTTTGCTCCGATGCTAGACTCTTGATCATCCTATAATATTGGGTATAACTAGGAGGTCTATGGGAGCCCCAGTCCTGCCTAGCACAAGCCAAGCCTTCTCCAAACAAATTATAGGACTAATAGTTAATAGCCTATTGTAAATTAACTTAAGTTAAGATGAATATATTTTACTGAAGTTTTAACTCCAGGTATGGCTAAAGATGTAGTGTTTCTGTTTTTTTGGTAATTTTTGTTTTACGTAATTCACATTTGAAGTTTTTTTAAGAATTGCGATGGAACAGTCTAATCCACAATTTCAGTTTTGTCAAAAAAATGGTCAATAATTGTCTATTTTTGTAAAAAAAAAAATTGACGAAACTGAAACTGCGACTTAGACTTTTTTTTCGTGGCAGTTCTTCATTCGCACATTCACAGGACTAATGTTCGAGTGTGTGTTTCACGAGCATGAGTGGCTCTTTTTTCCTTATTATTGTCATCTTTAATAGTATTATCTTTTATTTTGTATATTCTACTGTTATTTATTCTTGTTCACTTGTATTGAGTGTGTAGATATTGACACAGAATGGTGCTCATATATGCACTATGCAGTGCTCATTTACCCTTGAACCATGGAACGTATGAGCACTGCACACCTACCTTACTTTCCTCTTCATTACTCAGATACCAGAGTATGCACAACTCTGTACTTTCTAGCATTGTTTAAAGAAGAACCTATCTTACTTTTAGTCATATATATATATATATATTTTTTTGTATTAAACCATTTTTAGATACAATCGCATTTTCATTAACTATGCTCATATTCACCTGACTTCCCCTATAGATGACATTCATGCATTTCTTGTTTACGTTCATATAAAAGGTTACACTAAAGTTCATTTGAATGTTAAATTAAAGTTATTTATCATGTTGGTCGTGTTAGTTAATTACACTGATCCCTGCTAAATCCGAATATTATATGGATATAGGGTGACCCATGGGAACTTCTTCTCCCGTTTATTTCGCAACCAATTGATTTCCAGGAATAATACCGACACATTCCACGTTTAAATTCAAGGGAATTGTAGCATAGTGGTAAAGGATTATACGCTGTCCCATATGTTGTGGTCTTTTGGCAAAAAGTGAAATTTTCTTAAATGACAACATAGTCCAAGTGAGATCATTTGAATGTGTTTTCGATTTTATTTACAGAAAAAAAATGTGATCGTTTATTGCGAAAACTTAGTAGGTGAGGTAATATTTTACACTAACGCAATGTGTATCCCAGCTGCCATCATAAGTAAAAAAGAACTTCTAGGAGCATCAATATCACAATTTAAACGAATCGTATTTTACTGTGTGTTCTAATGGCACCCAAGTTATGTAGTTGAATTGGTAATGCCGCGGAATTCAGATCGACATGGAGTGTTATTCCGTGCGTACTTTGGGAATGGGAACACGCAGGTTGTTACCCAGATGCCGACTATCGTGACTGAAGTTTTCCAGAGCTTCTATCAATTTCACCAGACAAATGTCAGGTAAGTACCTAAACTAAAGCCTTGGTCGGTAACTTCACAGTACTTCTCATGAAACAGTAATCGCCAAGGTAAATAGATCCCTCAGACGTAACGCCCAAAGTTCCGGTCCAGACCATTACAGAGAATTGAAGTTTATTTAATATGTGATCTAATTGCAAGACATTCAGTTTCCTTAAATCAAAACCTAGACAGCTAACAATCTTTTAAAAGTTATTTTTACTCTCTTTGAAGAAAACATATAGCCTAGGTCGCGTAATTTGATTGAATCCTTTGTGATAAACAGCAATTTCAACTTTTTTAATAAAGCAAAGGTAAGAAAGACTATTCGTAAGTAGGGTTATAATCTACTAGGGTTTATAATAGACGAATGAGTACTTTCTATCACGTACCACACAATAGAAAAAGACCCTGCATGCTACACTGTCTGTCATTACGAGTTTACCGTTTAAAGTATTAAAACATTACAATCGCTATTTATAGTAAACAATTGAATAAAATTTCAGAAAAAGTACTTTACTAAAGGAAGTCAAAAACCTTTTAAATGGTTTTTACTGTTGAGTAGGATTTATATTGCGGAAATTGAATATTTTGTAATTAGATCACAAAGTATAAGACAGTACATTTAAATTTACAAAATTGATTTTCCAGTTGCCCTTTTCTACTTATGATGACGATTTATTTTCGTAATTAGATTGAAATACTCAAGACATCCATTCCATGTTACACGTGAATACATTTTGCAGTCTTCAAGCACTGTAATCAAACTCTTAGTTGCCCGACTCTTATCTATTTTGACATGCTCCTAGTTATAAGTACCGGTATAAACCTTTATCGCATATCTTCATGCTTTCGGAACTACAATGAACAGAAAGTATTACGTTAACCGTTATGGTGGGTAATGATGAAGTATCTTTCAAATGTTGCAAATGTGCAAAGTGTACCTACACATATGGTCTATATTAGCTAAGTGACGTAAATTTCTTCAATCTTTTCCCGGATAAGTAACCGAGTTGATCGTTTATTGTTTACAATTGAGGCGTATGCACGAACAAATGTCTATGCTACATTTCGCATTTATCGAGAAAAACAACAAGGGAGTTGATTCTTGCTCGTAGAGCGGGAAAACGCTGTATGAGGTAACACAAACTTTTGCCCCATTAATCCAACATAATGTAGCGCTCACTCACGAGAAGCGTTTGTAACATAGACTTTTGTTCGATGCTTTTTGTAGTACATTTCTCTCCAGAAATTTCTGAGTACTGAAGCCATGTGTTGCAATATGCTCAAACTAAATGCAAATGTATATCAAGGACACATCACAGACCTTTGTTTCGTAAATAACTCCACTTACACCACATCAATGTCACATAGACGTTAGTTAGCACACACGCCTCAATTATTTTTCGTCAGTCCTTATTTTGGTCTATTTTCCCATTGCATATCACACAATACTCTATTGAATATATTTATAATCAATCAATGCATCTTTTATGTTCTGTCCTTCAAATTTTAATATTTTTATTGTTTATGAACATGCATGGAAAATGTTCCAACCCGTCCCCGATAGCAGATAATAAATATTTTCTTACTTCGATCTATGTATAAACCTTTTAGTAGATATCGTCCCGGTGACCCTCCTGCTGTACCGGTAACACCTCTACCGTGCTGTGGAAGTTTTTCCGTGCATGTTTATGAAAACTAAACACTCACTTATGTATTGAATTGGTTGCATGTGAACAACATAGCAGACAATTATTAGATTCTCACATATTAGGTTTCTCTAAAGTGAATCATCTAAAGGCTGCACCATTGTTTGCAAACCAATTTGAAGCTCATTCTTTGGTGTTTAAATTACATAGGCATTGCTTTTACTGATATTTTTCACTTCCATTTATGGTTTCTCTATGCGCGATAAGTTATTATTTTTTTAAAAGTAGTACAATGCATTTAAATTCAATTTTGAATTATTTATGTTAAAAAGGAATATTATTAACAGAAGCATGTAACAAAGAGTCGTATAAACAGAATGGGATATATTACTGTTAAAAGTCTCTTTTACGAGGAGATCTGCAAGAGAAATATTCCTTAATTTACTTTGAAATTTAAAAACCCCAAAATTAAAGTTCTATCGCTTAGAGTTTCTCTCGGAATGAAAGAATGAGGAAATTTGAAACACCTTTTTTTATTACAGTTGAAAATTACTGACATCGGTTTACTTTGAAGGCAGAATGTAGAACAGAATAATTTTTGTAATTGAATTATAAAGGACACAAATATAATATATTAAATGAATATCAAGAACTAAATCCACATAATTTATGTAGTAGAAAACAGTAAACTTTGCACGTGTACTTAAATTTTAGAAAGCAAGGACATATTCTAAAAGAAATCAGAAACTAAGAATTATTTAGATATTGATATATCATACTTTTTATTTTAACTACGGTTACAATTTTCAGCGAACAGTCAGAGCTAGAGAACCATAATACAATGTTCGAAAGAATATTTTATGAGTTATGCTACTTTTATTACACACGAATCTCATAAGTAGGAACAGTAGAATCTTAAATGAAGGCGTATAATTATAGTAAGTCAAAATGTTAAATTATTGTGAATACAAGGAAAAATTTCTTGAATACAAGAATACATTCCCTGAATAGCTAAAAGTGATAAATAATTGTCTTGAATGATGTTTTAAAACTTTAGACACAAAACTTGGGCGAAACTTTTTAAAGCACTGAATGTGATCATGTAGTTTGCATTTTTCAAGTTCGCAAATTTGCTGCCATCTATGTAGGATTTAGTTAACTACATTCTAACATTCTTCGTGGTACGTGAGTTCATTGAAAAAAGACTAATTGTACATTTTGTAGATTATTTAGGTATTATTTTTGTGAATAATTTAATAAAAGTTGTGTAATTTCTTGAGCAGAATTCAGAATTCGTGAATGAAAGCAAAATTTCTAAATTTCGCGAGTATTTCGTGAGATAAATAAAGAAGAGTTTCACAAAATTTAAATAAGAGTCTATATACTCCATGTGATTTCTTGAGTGTTTAAAATTTTCGCGAATTTGCGAGTCGCGAAACTCTAGTGTTCCTACTTATAAGTATAAATAACAATATTTACGTAAGTGGGTCAAATATGATGTTTTGTCTAGTTACTACTATAAAGCGCGTCCAGTTGTTGTTTCATAAGCTTGTATTTTCGGAAACAGTTATCTTCAAATACTAAAATGAGAAGGGAGCACTCAAAAACTAACGACACAGCTTAAATCAATGCACTTTACGCACAACTTTCACATATGAAAGAATTTTTGTTCTCCTCTGTGGGCCTTGAATTTTCACACGTATGTGAACATTTGAAGTTTAAAGTTTAGATCAATAAATTAGCGGTCTGAGAAAAAAGTAAACGTGTTATTGGAAGTGCTGAAAGAACCTTTGCCGTCTCCCTTGGCTTGTGCAATCGTCATTATTTTCTCGCTATAGATTCAAGAAGTGACACAGATTGTATCGTAACACATAATGAACACAGAACGTACAAGAAGTGTATAAGAAATAAAGGTCACAAATGAAGATCACAAGAAGTTTATAAATTCACCTTCTCAAACACATGATAAACTTTAAGTTCATCCTGTATTGTTTGTGCAAAGGATCAACAAAATTTAAGTCCAATGTGTGGAGACGCCAGCCATGTAACACATACAAATGGAAATAATGTGGATAAAAATGTATTTTATATAAAGTTCAAATTGTACAGCAAGAAATAAGTATTTTAATTATAAATGTATATAGTAATGGTTATACAACAATTTGACAAAGAAAGAATGTAAAACTTAGTTAATAAACAACCGCTGAGTAGTTGATATTTCATGAAGCAATACGGAAATAAACGTTAAAGAATGCTTGAATTAACAGGTAACGCAAAACAACAGACACAAACAAAATGACGTCATAATGACAATCGTAAGTTACTAAAACAAGTGAATGCGCTAATATAATCAAAATTAAAAGTCATTTTCAAAAGACATAAATACCAGCGTTAACAGGCATCGCTCTCGCATTCAGTCACAATTACCTTCATAGTCAACACTACTTTTACATCCGTGACATTACAACTTTTAAAAAATCAACATGTGCACTTCGGATCAAAAAAATTGCGACAGCGAACGCCGTGCAGCTAGGCAACCCAAATGGCACCTTCTTATCCCATAATCGTGTCTGGTAAACAGACCCCCCTCTTTCTCTTTCCTTCGTCTCGCCCGTACTAAAATCAGCAAACATCAAGAGCACGTTTTTGTTTTTCAAAATAGACATATATTAGTATCGATAAAATGAAAGAATAAAAGCGAGACGAATCAATATACATCAGTTGATGCAGGGAGAAATTTAAACACACAGTGAAACATTGAAAGCGATGAACGTCTGTTAGACAGAGGCAGAGATATGAGAGAGAGAGAGAGAGAGAGAGAGAGAGAGAGAAGAAGAAGAAGAAGAAGAAGAAGTAAAGATAAAGATATGGAATTTGAACATAGTAAAAAGATTAAGTTCAGTTCCCACACAATACAGTTCGCTTCCCACAAATCTAACAGCAAGATAGAAGTGACTTTTGGACTTTATATTTGTTCATCGCTCTTTGAATATATAAAGGGTCCTTCAAAAATTCATTAAGTCACTTTCAACATGGAAACCAAACTTGGTGGTCAGATTAAATACTCATGATCTTCCAGTGTAACTCCAGAGCTTTGAGACACATTTAGGATAATGTCAAATAGTATAACACACATGCTTTTTTTTTGCGCGGGGTTCGGTTGCAAATTCGGTGAAGCTTATTAAATATACTGGTTCGGAATACTTTGTAATCAGGAATTCCGCCAGGATTTGTTGATTGGGGTGTGTAAAGTCAAAATTGGGAGGGTGGACTAGAGTTTTGCACGGTTTCTATAAAAAACTTCGGGCTAGTCTCCAGAATCGACAGCCCCACAGGGACCGGGGTCTGGCGGAATCACTGGTTGTAACAAACCAAGTAGATACCATAGGCCATACCTTCTATTCCAGACTACGAATGCAAAGTGAACATAAAAAGAAAATGAATGAATGATAATTATTCTGCTTAATTTCTATCAGAAAGAACCAAGATTATAATTCCAAACTGTATCAAAATGAAAAGTTACAAATGTTCAAAAGCACAATTAGCATGTTCCTTATAAGCATAGTAAACTTTACATGTTCCACATTGCAAACGTGAAAAGAAGAAACACATGTAATAATATGTTGGCAAATTAGAGCATGAAACGAATTTCGTGCCAAACGAATATAAAAATAATTCTTCTCTTGAAATGGCTAAAAAAGGGGGCATTTGCTACTCATGTCTTAAAATTTGTCAGTTCTGGACATGTCACTATATATTCCAACTATTGCGAATATAACGTTATAATAATTACAACTCAAATGAAATAGTGTTTATAACAATTCGCACACATAGAATAAACACGGCAGAGCTGAAAAGGTTACAGACTGATTCGATGTAGATTTGATGACCCGGAAGATGGAGGAGAGATTTTAATTATTTAATTGCGTTTGAACAGTGTTTATTTTAGGGGTGACCAGGATCGGAGGTGTTACCCCGAGAACACGAAAAATACGACGTCAAAGTTCCCAGTTAAATAGATTTTCCAGACCGGGTCACTCATGTTTGGGTCAGTCCCTATCACCGGGTCATCGAAAGTGGCCCGGTTTTGGCTGTGGAATACGCACAAACAGAGAGTGTGTGTGTAAATTAAGAGAAGAAATAAACATGAATAGAGAGAAGGAGAGGTAAAAGAAGAGAATGAAGCAACGAAGAGACGATAACAATACATCAAGAAAGAGAGAAAGTTCAATGAAAAATATGAAAACTACATTATCATTATGCTAAACAGCACACACACCTGTTTACTCGGATTCTGACCAGTGATACTTCGTTAAGTTCTCCATAGTCCCGAAATTAATCTTTGTTTGAATACTTCAGTGTTTGCGAAAAAGAAACTGACTGATGGGGAATCGAACTCACGTTTTCAAATTAGAAGACCAGCACGATATCGATACCCCACAGACGACTTTACTCAAGACGTGCTTAACAAATGCTATAGTGTTTGTTTGTACGAATAATAACATGAAAATGGATACTTCATATCAATGTCATGTTCTTACCTGTCCCCCCTGAGACTTAATTTGGACTTTTCCAACCAACATTCGTAAATCGTCTCTCTCTATAATGACTTATGTGCTCCATTCCACAGTCGGAAATATTATCCGTTTTGTATGAGAAGTGATTAGATTCTTGACGACCGCTTTGCAAAAAAGACGTGCCTTGAACAGGATTCGAACCTATGTTGGTTTGCTTTAATACTTCAAATTCCGGCACTTTTCCTATACTCCATTTTGCAACGAAAGACAGCACTCATGAATTATGAAGTTCAAATGCGAGGAAAATGTAACATTGAGTATATGTGAAATATTTTGTCTGTACGTATTCTTTAGTAAGTTAACACATGTGCATGCATGTTTTGTTTGTCATGTCGAATTATGAAATGAATATATTATGTGAGATTTAAGAACAAATCCAGTTTAGGGTAAGTATTATGACATTAAGTTACGATCATTTATTGTCTTTTATTTTAACGTAAACCAGACTGAACGAAGCTAACATCATAAAAAATATCATTAGCAAATGGAGAAGTTAAACGTGCAATTTGGAGTTAAAACTGCAATTTGGAGCATCTGGAAGTTCTAATACACTTCGTGTAATATGACAAGTTGAACGTGACACAAATTAAAACTTTTGACAGTTTTTATTTAAGTATCAAAAGTCGTCACTTGCAGGAGATTCGAACCTACAACCATAAGGTTTCCTACTTCAGCAAGTGCCTCAGGATTGAATTTGATTCGGCATCATATGTCTATATTACTCGAAAGTGTAGGTTTTTGTAAATTTCCGAACGGAATAGCTTACTGACTGAAGTCGCTTAGCATCAAAATTATCTCCACATTTTCAACTTCTGTGGAATAAGAAAAGAATAATGTTAGTGGTGTAGAACTTGACAACCCTCGGCGCCCTCATAGCCGAAGTCTTTCAGGCCCTTGGTTATTTTACACTCAGTCAATTATAATCTGAGCGCACTCTTTAGCAGCACTTAGAAAGTTTAAGTTCAGAAATTGGACTATGCGGCAACCTTGCAACAACTTGAGTGACCACTGAGCGGGTTTTAAACCAATGAGTGTATTAGTGCAGTCTTCGAGTACTAATCTTTGTGAAGCAAATAATGTTTGTATATCTAGTTGTGATGTAGCAAAAAATATGTGAATAAAAGTAATTAGAACTTTTCTCTTGTTTTTATTGTTCATAAAATAAATTATAATACAGCGATGTTGCTATATCTGTAATACTTAACGATGAAGTTTTGTTTATCCCCACTTACGTTAAATACGGTTTTCGAAACCTTTAACAAATTATATAACATGGTTTTCATATGTATAAAATCTAACAAAATAGTAGTCAATAGAAGATTAACTCATAAATGCACGAAACACAGTAACTGAAACAAAATTCAGTATTATATAACTGTTACTTTGCTTTTATTTCCGTAAGAGTTGAGCTTAAAGGCTGTCTGCTTGATGTCTTCGTGGCCGTGTGGGCTGCGTCGTATTATTTTTTTCCCTTTTCGTGCATAAAGCTGGCGACGCGAGTTCGAATCCCGAAGCTTGCGCTCTTCTTTTCTCACAAAGCTCCGTCATCTATGTTCGTATTGCTTGGACGTAATAGTTTGGTTCCTGTCATTATGCAAAGAAATCTGACAACGATTACTATTCCTTAAATAAGGGTTAACCATTTCAAGGTTTAATCTAATAATATAGACAGGTTTGAGAAATTAAAGGAGCTTTCTTGTTCTTGCTCGTTCTAAATCCACATTGTTCTCACCTAACGAATATCACTGTTTTTTTTATTTCGGTAAATTATACTGTTTTAGAATTGCATTTCTTTAAGTAAACTTATATCAGGCCACATTGCATGCACAAAGTATCACTTTCTGATAGTATAATAATAGTTCCAAAATACGAGCTGCATTCCCCCTACTTTCAAAGGTAAGTTGGAGTTTTACAAATGAAGTTGGTGTATATTATTCCCCCAAATGCATCTAATCAAGTGAATAAAATATTTTACGATTTTGAAAGAAAATTATATTGGCATAGGTCAGGGTTTCTCAATGTGGAGGTCGCGACCCCCAGAGGGGTCATGAGTTGTGTGTAAGGGGATCGCAAGAGAAGGTGAAAAAATTAATTTAGCAAGGGGTTGTAGGTTAAAACTAATAAATTTCGAAGAGGATATTTTATTTTGCTTATTGTTTTTATAATTAGGGTCTACTAAAATAATGTAATTTGTTGAATAGTTCTGAATAATGTAATTAGGATGTTTATTATCAAATACAGCATATCAACGGTTATGTTTTGAAATGTCATGTTTTTAGTTGCATAATGAAAAAGGTTGAGAAACGCTGGCGTAGGTGGAAAGCGAACCTATAATTCTCAGTGTGGTAAGTGCACATAGCTAATCACGCTAATAACCACGCCAGCAATCTGTTGTTATCCAACTTTCAGCTTATTCTTATTGCTTGTTTGCTTACACACTCATTTCGCGTGCTTGTGGTTTCCCTCTTTTTCTGAATATGATTGTATTCAGATATTGTATCGATGAGGATGAGGATTCTCCCGGAGCGAAAAGTTGGTCTACTGCTCCAACGCTGACCATACATGTTGGGAGAGGAGAGCCGAAGCTCATAACTGTGATCGCCACTGTCTTTTATTCACAACAACTCCCCAATTGTATCTTATTACGATTGATTCAAACATTTGCATAGTTAGAATTAACACAAAAAATTAACATCTATTTACAAAGTAGTTCTGTAAACATTTCATGTAACTGACAGAGGAGGTTGACAATTAGGAATAAAAATGTCGTGTGTGTATTGTGAAGTGTATGTTTTCGCCTCCTAATATTATAACCACAGCACGGGATGTTCGAAACAACGAATATTTCAATATAGGTTCTAACTCCTACATTCAATGTCCCAGAAGATGATATAGTCACGAAAGAAAAGTATTACGGGAACAAGCATCATTTTCTTTTTTTAACAAAAAAGCTCATTGATAGACACTCATAGCTTGAAACTGTCTCTTGCAGTCCCTTAAACATATCACGGCTTAGGCATAGGTGAGTGTCTGGCCCATAAATATAAGGTAAATGCACAAAACAAAAAAGACACTAAATATTATGTTCCCGAAATACTTTTTTGGGGTTTCTTTACGCCGAGGGAAATTGTCCCTTACATATGCGAGAGACTTTGGACCCCATAGCACATGTTTGGCCATTAAATTAGAGTTAAGTAACTGAATAAATACTCCCAGACAGTACGCAATTAATATAGGTTCTACACAATAGAAAGGGAGATATATTCTCACTATATACCAGCATTATTCATACCTGAATATTTTCAATACATTATACATGTTATGTCAATGTCCGCCTTCCGAAGATTTCAGGATTATTGTAACAATTACATTTTAACTTTCTACTATACTTTTTATCCTTGTAGCGTTAACAAACAAGATTTTGCAGTGTAACGTGCATCTTTCTCTAGTATTCAAGGTTATTTTTATTCTTTGGGAATATATTAGAAATATTCAGTGTATTTTTTCACGATACCAAGTATTCTAACCCCGGGACAATTTCCGGCATATTTCTAATTACCTAGGAATACTCCCGGAATATTAGGAATTAAAGTGTAACAATCCTGGAATATCCTTCTGCAGGGGAGTCATTTTAAACACATGCATAGAATGAGAAACAAAGTAGTTTAAAAACACGTAAATATTCGTATCATAGAACTTTTGACTTTTGCTCTGGGAAATACATTTTCAGAGAAAACAAAGCAGAGTTTACTTCCATAATATTCACTGTTGTTCCACAGGGAATATACAACTGTCAGTTTTCGGACGTTTCACTGCACTGATAATAATACTTATTCCTATAAGCGTGACTTTGAACTTCCACGACGCATAGAAACTGCATCAGCTGTTATTGTTTATTTCATTTTTCCTGGACTTTTGTTATTTTGGATATTAGTGGGCACTAATTTGTCTATAAGTGATTGAATTAAGAACTTTTAGCGTGCATTTTGGTTTAAAGAACTTACAGAACGAAGTTGGCTATTTCCAAACATGAACTTAGTAATTCATGGCTTTATATCTAGGTGGCAAAATGGAGTAGAGGAAAAGTGCCGGAAATTGATGTACTAAAGCAAAGCAAAATAGGTTCGAATCATGTTCAAGCCAGGTTTTTTTTACAAAGCGGTCTTGAAGAATCTAACCATCACTTCTCATAAAAAATGGATAATATTTACAACTGTGGAAAATGAAGAACGAGCCATTATAGAGAGAAAGACGATTTACGAATGTTGGTTGGAAAAGTCCAAATTAAGTCTCAGGGGGGACAGTTAAGAACACGACATTGATATGAAGTATCCATTTTCATGTTATTATTCGTAGAAACAAACATTATAGCATTTGTTAAGCACGTCTTGAGTAAAGTCGTCTGTGGAGTATCCCTATCGTGCTGGACTTCTACTTTGAAAACCTGTGTTCGATTCCCCATCAGTCAGTTTCTATTTCGTATACACTGAAGTATTCAAACAAAGATTCATTTCGAGACTGTGGAGAACTTAACGAAGTATCACTGGTCAGAATCCGAGTAAACAGGTGTGTGTGCTGTTTAGCAAAATGATAATGTAGTTTTCGTATTTTTCATTGAACTTTCTCTCTTTCTTGATGTATTGTTATCGTGTCTTCGTTGCTTCATTCTCTTCTTTTACCTCTCCTTCTCTCTATTCATGTTTATTTCTTCTCTTAATTTACACACACTCTCTCTGTTTGTGCGTATTCCACAGCCAAATTGGGGTCACTTTCGATGACCCGGTGATAGGGACTGACCCAAATATGAGTGACCCGATAACCCGATTGACCCGGTCTGGAAAATCTATTTAACTGGGAATTTTGACGTCGTATTTTTCGAGTTCTCGGGGTAACATCTCCGATTCTGGTCACCCCTGAAATAAACACTGTTCAAACGCAATGAAACAATTAAAATGTCTCCATCATCTTCCTGGTTATCAAATCACACATCGAATCACCGTGTCAGAATGCGTTCGAACCTGAAGACACAGTCCAAAACCTGACCAGCATCCTCCGACAGTCGGGGCCCGTTTCAGCTCTGCCGGGTTTATTCCATGTGTGCGAATTGTTATAAACAATAGTTCATTAATGTTGTAATTATTAAAGCGTTATATTCACAATAGGTGGAATCTAGAGTGACATTTTCGGAACAGATACATACGAGTAGAAAATAGTCCCCTTTTTTTAGCTATTTCAAGAGAAGAATTATTTTTATATTAGTTTGGCGAAAAATTCGTTTCCATCCTATAATTTAATTTATCAACATAATATTATGTGTTCCCTTTTTCGCTTTTGAAATGTGCAACATGTAATGTCTGGTATGCCTATAGGAACATGCGAATATTGCTTTTGAACATTTGAAACTTTTCATTTTGATACAGTTTGGAATTATAATCTTGGCTCTTTCTGATAGAAATTAAGCAGAAAATTGTTATCCATTCATGTTCTTTGTATTATCAATTTACATTACTAGTCTGGAATGGAAGATATGGACCACGATATCTACATGGTTTGTTACAATCAGTGATTCCGCCAGACCCCCGGCAACTGGGAGGGGGGTCAGCCCCAAATCCTTGCGAATATCCCCAACTTTTACTTTATTTTCAGGGTCAAAAGTTGACAGAAACATTGTAAAGCTACCTACATCCTCCAAATTTTGACTTTACACACGCCAGTCTGAAAATCCTGGCGGAATTCATGATTATAATTTATTCCGAACCAGTACGTTCAAAGAGCCCCACCGAATTTGCAGCCGAACCACACACAAACAAATCATGTGTGTTACACTTTTGACATTATCCTAAATGTGTCTTCACTGGAAATCATGAGTATTTAATCTGACCATCAACTTTGGTCGCAATATTGAAAGGGTCTAAATAAATTTTCAAGCCCTCTTTATATATTCGAACAGCCCTGAAAAACATATATAATCCAAATGTACCTTCTATCTTGCAGTTAGATTTGTGAGCACTGCACTTTATAATCCTAGGTTCTTTTTTACTAAATTTAAATTCCATTTTTTTATCTGTACTCCATCTTCTTCTACTTCTTTTCTCCCCTCCCCCCTCTCTCTCTCTAATTTCTCTGCCTTTGCCTGAAGGCTCCCATCGGTTTCAATTTTTCATTGTGTGTTTAAATTTCTCCCTCCGTCAACTTATGTATATTGTTTCGTCTCGCTTTTATTCTTTCATTTTATCGATAAAATTCGATACTAATACATGTCTATTTTGAAAAAAAAAAACAGAAACAAAAAAAACCTACCGAAATAACGTGCTCATGATGTTTGCTGATTTTACTATGGGTGTGACGAAGGAAGAAGAAAGAGGGATCTGTTTACCAGACACGATTGTGGGATAAGAAGGTGCCATTTGGGTTGCCTAGCTGCACGGCGTTCGCTGTCGCAAGTTTTTTTATGCGAAGTGTACAAGTAAGTAAAATTGTTATTTTGTTCTGTCGTGGTTGCTCTATGTTACTCGTTGGTACTCAATAAAAAACGTATTGCAAACTTTAACGATCTTTAAATTTATTAAAATTAAAAACCGGATTTGGAAAAATAAACTATCAACTACGTCTAGCAAATTGTTACTATAAATTAAGTCCAAATATTTTAATCTAAGCTATCAGAACATCAAAATCAAATCTAAATTACTTGGTTAAAGGATGGCAAATCCAGCGGAGTTCGTCCGTGCATGACTGAAATCATACACGAACGAACTCTGGTATTCACTTGCCAAACTTGTCAAAATAGTACTCAAATCTAAGTAAACAATTCTACCACATAAGTAACAAATTAGTATACAAATCATGTTTTAAAAATATATTAATTCTATACTCGAGCTAAAGTCGCTCCCTCCTAGGGAAGGCGAACGATTGAAAGTGTACAAAAATTGTATTTTTACACTATAATGTGTTCTTTATAGTTACGAATCACACAGAAAAGTTACAAGCATTAACCTTCTCACATATCTAACTAAATTTGTCTACTTGCTATTGATGCGGGAAATGACAGAACACGCAAACATGTTGTTGTAAACATGTGAATATGGATATATGTTTAAAACGTAAGTAAACTATTTATGACATGTGGAAATGTTAAGATGTACTCATATTCTAATTAGTTTACTTGAATGTCGACTTCAAAGCATTCTTGTCATTGTGTGGTATCAGGAAGACGGATTCATGGTTCACACTGCAAGTATTTTGTAAGAAATCTTTAGAGGACTTTGGAATTTTAAGTTCGAAAATGTATCGTGCACTCAAGAACTCTAGATTTATCACTGGAAAAATATTTCTTGCTGAGCTATGGTACGGAAAACGTAAACACTTACAACATGTGATCGATTAACGAACTGACGGAAAGAATTTAGTGAGATTTACAAAATCACGATATCCCTGAAATGCTGCTGCAAACTTCTCCAGGTGATTATTTACACCAAAAGAAAGAAAAAGGTTCCCTTGAAGATATTTCGAAATTTTCCTAGTTTCCGAGCTACAGAATGTTCAAAGTTACGGCGACATTGTCACATATCGAAACGTAATAACGTAAGCAATGTCTGCGTAGCAAATCAGAATCAACGTATTGTACCCGAAACATCCATTTCAGACATACTTATGATTGAAGGAGTGCCGCATAGCCAGCCTTTGTTACGTAAGAATTTTATTGTCAAGAAATAAAATGATTTGATACAGCAAGCATAGATAATTCTTTTACGCTGCATTCGCCAATCGTAAGCATAGATGAAATGGGTGTATTGGGTACTACTGCAACTTTATTTGCTAAGCCAACATTGTTCACGTCATTATCTGTAAATATGTGAAGTACGGTGGGCCCAAAATTCCTTTTAGAAGCGGAAGAATAGTTGAAATGATTCTTCATTTCGGAAATTATAAGTGATCGTAGACTCAATGTCAAAGATAGTTGCTGAACGTCTTGAAAAGACATTAACATCCAATGGTGATCTGGCAGAGGATCTACGCAAGGAACTAAATGTACAGGACAAGGAAATAGAGCTACTCCAAGAAAATGTGCAAGACCTAGAGCAGTACCAACGCCTTAATAGTGCACGATTTTTCAGACTAGTAGAGAAAGAAGGAGAGAATACTGACAACGTTGCGCTTCAAATATTTGAGAAAAAGTAGGTATGACCTCAAGTGCAAGTGACATTTATCGTTCCCATAGAATAGGTATAAAGAAACCCGGTACACCAACTACCATGCACATTCAGCTGTTTTCATCAAAAAGCGAAAAGTAAAAAATTACAGGTGTAGCTATAAGAGAGCACTTATGTTCAGTTTGTTTGCTGCTTCTGGAAAAAGCCATTTCAATGTGTATACTAGTGATGGAAAGATCGTAATTCTGATTAATGGCAAGCTCAACTACGTGACAAAACAATCGCAGCTAACTGTTTTTAATGTATATGATTCCCATACAATGGTTCACACGTTTGATATATCACTTAGGCTCCTGTAAATAAGTTTTGCATTTATGATGATTTTAATTTTTATTGATGATGATTTTATGCAGTATTTTTAATTCTACAATATATTATTATTAAAACGGTTCCTTAGATTTATAGTAACGTGCTTGTTCTTTGCATCTAAGTTGCGTTATTTAAACCTAAACAAGCATCATGTTGTATAAGCCATTATATTTCCGTAGCAGTGATTATTGCTATATACAAACATCTCTTTAAAATAGCAGTTTACAAAAATGCTATTTTCTGTAGGAGTGATCACTGCTATGTGATATAGTAGAAACTGCATCTCTGTTAAGGGTAAGATCGACTTCTCATATTTTTAATCATAAATCTTTTGTATTTACTTCACTCTATGCTATAGTGCCATGCAATATATATTATATTTTTTATGTAAAGTCATGCTCCAATTAAAACAACGAAAGTCACTAAATGCAAATTACCGTTCATTTCAAGCAATACAAAGCTACTAATGAAAATCCGTGATCGTACCCACCAAAAGTTCAAACGTACCAGAGCCCTACAGGATTGGGATGTATATATAAGAGACTGCGTAATTTCACAAGTGTGGTTCGGCAAGAAAAGATAGCATATTTCTCTCATCGCATAAAGTTTAGCTCTAGCATACACGATACGTGGAAAACAATACGCGAACTTGGTTTATGGAAAAAACATATTCTATCTGTTCTACCTACGGTGCTGAACGATCCAAATTATGTGAATCATGACTTTGTCAACTCCCATTTCAGTTACTAGTGAATATATCTTCGATCAACAAATACTTAAATTTGCGTCTCAAGGTCTTCCATACTCTGGTAGTCCATTCCATCTAAAACCTGTGGATATAAACGAAGTAAAAAAAAAACTGTATATAAAATTAAATCTAATGCTGCTGCAGTTGATAGGGTAACTGGAAAAATGCTTAAGCTCGCGATGCCCTTCATCTTAGTCCCACTTCCACATGTTATAAACTCTCTCTTTCTAACGGCTGCTTTCCTAGAGCGTGGAAGTTTGCTAAATTCGTACCCCTTGCAAAGAAATATCCAGTAAAATCATTAAACGATTTGAGACCTGTCAGCATTTTACCAGTTATGTCAAAAGTTTTGGAAACAATAGTTTTCCAGCAACTAATTAATCATGTTAAAAGTGCTGCTCTCTTACCAATCTTTCAATCTGCCTTTCGTAAACATTTTAACACCACTACAGCTTTATTACAAGTTACGGATGAGGTACTACACGCAATACATAACTCACATGTAGTAATCGTAGAACTATTGGATCTCACGAAAGTATCTGCTCTAGTTCACCAAGGCCTACTCTTAGCAAACATGAAATATTACAATTTCACTGATACCACGATTATTGAAAAACCGAAAACAACAGACATGTCTCAAGACAGCACATTATGCTATATCAGAGCCATCAGTGTTTAGAGTAGGTGTACCGCAGGGATGTATACTAGCTCCACTCTTATTTTCAATTTATACCACATATTTTATGAATGTCGCCAGGCATTCATCTGCACATTTTTGTGCAGACGACACGCAACTAATCATTTTCTCACTGCTACAACACATTATGCAAACAATGGAACTTCTTAATGAGTACCTCGTAGCCGTGTCAAACTGGTGTCATGATAATGGTCTTCTAATTCATCCACTGAAATGCGCATGTACACTTCTGGGAACCCAACATCAGTTAAACATAATGAACTTTCTGAACTAAAAGTACGTATTATGATTCTTATGTCTCTTTCTCACCCTAAAAAAATCTTGGGCCAGCAATAGATCAGGAACTGAGCTGGAGTACACATATGACTAACTACCCAGTGAATTAAAGCATTAAATGTACTAAGACAACTGTATAACATAGAAGATTTTTATCGCAGCATATTAAGTTATACCTTACGATTCCGTTTATTCTACCCCTATTTGATTATTGTGATGCTGTGTATGGAACGTCTCTTTCTACTCATAGCTGTATGGCTATTCGAAAGGTATATAACTCTTGCATTCGGTTCGCTTTTGGATTATGGAATAGTTAGCATATCTAACCAGTGAATAATAATAATAATATTTTGACAACGTCTCGGTGTCGCTATATACATTACTGTTGCTTGATCTATAAAGTTCTCAAAATAAAATCTTGACCTTACCTATACTGTAAATTAACAAGTAGGTCCCATATTCATTCATATATAACGCGCTGCTGTTGAAAGTTTCATGTACCACGCCACAAACTTAAACAGGTTCAGGGTTCATTCTCAGTTTCAGTGGCAAGCGCCTGGCAAGCGTTTTCCTAACATATACGGGATACTGAAATATTTCAATAATTTAAAATTTCGCTGAAATTTTTCCTGCTTAAGGATCAGAAGTTAATCTCCAGTATACATGGTAAATTCGTAATCTAAATGTCAGATGCGAAAAAGTTATTTCAATACTGTCCTTTAATCATCACTAACACAATCTTTGGTTTTAATTTGTAATGGCTTTTTCGTGTGTGTGTATGTATAGTTTTGGTTAATAAACACAATTTTACTGATTTAGTATCTCTGTAATATTTCTTTATTTGTAACTCAATTATTTCTCATGTATTTCGTCAAATTTTGATGTGTTGCATTTGTACTTTTATATTCTTCTTGACAAGGGTTAAGTGGTAGAGTAGCCTCCGGTTAAACCTCGCTCCCTCAAATAAAGCCATTTGCAATTCAATTCCAAACTTCTCTCCTTTGATTATAAAAGCCTCCTATTGATATACTTTAGCTTGTAAACCACTCTTAGTTTTATTGTGTTAATTTTACTTTACTAATTTTTAGTATTTGCGAAGTGACGAAAGTGTGCAAAAATTATAATAATATTAAGATGTTATCGAAAATTGACTTATATAGGAAGCGAAAAAGTTATTAAAAATGTAAAAAAAATTCTTTAAAGTTTGTGTTGATTGTAAAGTGTAATAGCAGATCTTAATAGTTTTAGTTTGCTTTATTTTAAAGTCTCGAAATATTTTGTCTTAAAAAGGAAAAAGACATTCGAATATGTATGAGACATTAAGTATAGTATGAACGCAGTATCGTATGTTTGTGTTGTTATTTTATGTTTGTTATCAATTTTATAGCTGGTAATTGTCTCGCTGTTCTCTATAGAGAGAAAGGAGTGTTTTAAGCTCCAAACTCTTCTATCCTCTGCTGCAGACAAAATGAAAATAAAGGAAAATCAGTGAAACGAGGTCAGTTTCCTTCCAGGCGAAATAATTTGGGGCAGTCCGAAAGAGGATTATTAGAGAAGAAACCCATCTCCCAGGCTACGTCCCTACAGAACTGACCTAGCTCATTCTATCTCACATCGTTTGCTTTTCGCCTGGAAATGGCCGTTCGTCTGGAGGATTTATTTCCTTGTCTCTATTTCCAGGCGAAGTGCTTCGTTCCCTGTTACATTTTTAAATCGTAGTTTCTTCTTGTTACGAGATATCAGAATAGTGCAATAGAAATGGTGTTATTTTCCTTGTTGTTTTCTCTCGGATGTATCTATTTCCATTCGCATTGTTGATTCCATTTCATCTCTAATGATCATACCACCTAAATTTTGTCTTCCATGCAGCGAATAAATTCAAGTGCTCTGTATGTGGGTTGATGAATATTTTTTACCTTCAAATCATGACGTAGCCACATGACCTTCAACTATTTTCACATACAAAAACCAAATTTATATTTGTTCTTAATACGACATCGAAGTAATTCCAGCGTTCATATTATCCAGTTACTATTAATCCGAATTATACGAAGATCTGTAATTAGGATTGTTGTGACATGGTAACCCGAAATTCTAGAAAACTTTCCAAATAATTCAGATAATTTTATTTTAATTTAAACAATAGAAATCCAACCCGAATACAAATTATTCGGATTACGTTCACTAAAGTATTCAGGTAGCTTAACTGAGAGATTCGTCGTGGCAACTTCCAGATATAGTGTATATGATCCGAATTATCTACTTCCGGAAACTGGTAACGTTTAGTCGTCCAGAGAATTTACCAAAATCCAAAGTATTACTATAATAGCGGTCGACATATTTATACTATTTTTAGTTTAAATCTGATTAATATTTTTCCGTAAAATTTGGAAGATCAGTATTATGGCGATATGCTAGATTATGTCACTTCCTGTCTGCAGTGCAAAAGCACGCGCTAATTTTATATATTTCTCCTGAAAGTAGTTTCGTACACCTTGTTATGAGATCTACTAAAATCAACTTTTGATAAAATTTGGTTATGAAGAGATATCGAAAGAAAGATGCATGCATGTTAATAGTCTTTCATACATTATGTCGATTCCAAATTCTCATAGTATTTGCATGACCCATCCTGAATTTCAAGAATTTAGGACCCCATAGTGGCCTGGAAATGTTCAATTAAAGAAATAATGTAACTTCTTAGCTTGAAGTAAATCGTGAAAATTGAATATCCTTTGTGAGTTAATATCACTCTGCATTTTGGGCACTTATATGGTTACCGGAGGCATATTGTACGTTATTCTTCACTATGGGTACAGTTTATGCTCTTCCTTGGTAAAGAGAGGTTATCTGAGCAGTAATTAAAAGTCAAATAGTGGGTTTCACCCACCTTCGTTAAGAATTTCACAAATCATTAATTAAAGAATATAATGTATTTCAAATCTCTTAAAATTTTCTTAACGATTCGTTAATTCTTTACGAATATTGCTGAAAACAACTCAGATTCTTCTTCTTTAACGTTTAATATTTCTTAGGCATTAGTTAAATCTTTGTTACAAGATTAGATTGTATATTTCTTTTCACGTTGAATATTTTATCGATGTAGCAATAATGTTGAATTTTAACTTGTCGAATCATGAAAAAAATCCGTGATGTAATAAAGGTTTAACGAATGATTAAGTTAACGTTCAACCATTAACTGAAGAAATGGATCTTCATAGTCATCGTATGGCAACCACTTTGTTCGTTTAGAACCTTACACAGTATCATAGTGAATACAGGTGAGAAAATACCATACAATTATATCAATGTTTCTTATATGAATTACGATTGCGTTATAATGAACCTCCAGTGGTGATATAAAGTATAATCATTTAAAATATTCCGATGCAATTTATTATAAGACTCATGTACACCCATAAAATTATTCGAATGTTTATAACGTTCAACCACGATTGATGCAGTTCAGCTCCAATCGACTATTTTACGAACGGCGTTCCTCTAATTTTACAGAGAAAGTGAAAATGAATCATTTCAGAAGTCTTCAGAAATCCAACCAGAACAAATATTTTAACAACATAATTGTTCATAGATGACAATGATAAATTTTGTTGAAATCTAAGAACAATAGTGCGTTGAGGGTGAACTTTTCCATTGTTACGTTTCGTGTATCTCCGGTTGAACAAAATTCCATATCCTCAATGGAACACATCTTTTGTTTTCTATCGGAGTTGTTGTATACATACTGTTCTTAGAAGGGAAGTTTTTCGGTTCGAACAGATATTTTATTACAAGACTGCCCATATACTTGCCCGTTAAAGAGCGCTAAAAGTTTGGAGCAAGAGAAGGACAGCCCGGGCAGCCACTGCATCGGCTCCCGTAATTTCAATTCGGGCAGGCATTTTGAATATATGTGACAGTGCTGACAAAAACTGCAAAGGCACTCTACCGTGTAACAAATAGTTTGCCAGGTATAGGCCATTATATGTAAGTTAGGGTTTTCTACAAAGCAACTACACCAGAAGGGAGAATCACAATAGTCATTACAGGGCAAAAGACACATCAGGGCTTTGCAGTTTTTGTCGGCACTGTCACCTATATTCAAGTATATAATTTGAGTAATAAATGCCTGTTCGAACCGAAGAGTCGATGCAGTGGCTGTACGGGTTGTATTTCTCTTGCTCCAAACTTTTAACGCTCTCTAGCGGGCAAACGCAGCCTTACACGGTCGAATTAATTTGCAGGCATTATCAGTATTGGGATAGGAATATATATGATAAGTCTTGTCAAAAAAATCCTGTTCGAACCGAAACACTTCCTTTTTAGTGTATTTGTAAGAGTAGGTGAAGAAAACAAAACAGAAAAAGCTCGCCAAATCAATTCACCTACGCATTTCAAACTACATATTTTAGTAACCATCTTTCGCATAGTAACACCTTGTTCGGGAAGATGTTCTATACTATCATTAGGTTTGGTTGTTGAATTTGAATTTCATTTATGGCATTAAGGCATCTAAGGCTCAGGCCGGGATAGAGGGGGAAAGGATTCGTGGAAGGTGATGGCTAGGGCATATGTTGAAGGTGCCATAACAGCATTTGCCTTGAGTGACTGGGGAAAAGCTCTGGAAGATGCTCACTCAGAGTGGCCGGCCTCTGTGATCGAAATCAGGACCTCCCGAATGCTACGCCAACGCTCTACTACTATTCAAACTGACTACTTTCTTGTTCAAAATGACAGCTAAATCCAACCAGGAACTTGTATATTAAATTAAATACGTTTTTGTAAAAACTAAAACATTAAGTTTTGGAAACAAGCTTCGCAATTGTCAACCGAAAAAAATGCTACACATTTTCTTTTTCATTAGCTATCTCAAAGTTGTACAGCCTTTTTTCGAGAAGAGATTCTATTTAATTACTTAGGTTGTAATGTTCTGTTAGGTAAGTAGGCATTTTTCGTATTAGAATGAACCATCCATTCAGCGTATCACCGAAGAGCTATGCAATCGTTATTAATATACATTTTCATTAACTATCCTGTGAAACTGAAAACAATGTGATTTATTCATAATGATACACAAACATGTTTCAGTATTCACTAATAACTATTCATACATAAATATCATCTAGTATTTTTTTCTGCTCCCTGGCTAGTTTTCTATCATTGTTGAGTCAAGAAAGTGCATCACACACTGTTTATTCTGAAGGTACAGCCTATTCCAAAAAGGTTGATCGCATTGATTAAGCTGTTTTGAGCTGAAAATTCGGATAGTTAATGAAATCTTCGGAAACAGTAAACCAAACATGCCAGGTTCGAGCCCTCAAGGGTAGGGTGAACCTTCGCAATTGGAAACATTTGTGCAAATGCGTTTTTCTTTTTTAAGTGCAATAAGACATGTTGAAATGTTATTAAGTGTGGAAAAATGTAACATTCATTGAAATACCTAATGATACAGTATTTCCAAACTATCCATATATCTGAGCACGTGATGGTTTTGTCATCTACGTTTCCATACATAAAAGAACATCTCCAATGAAATCAAAGACAGCAAACATATATCTCGCATTCATAGTACAATAAACAAGACAAAGGAGAGAAAAAACAACTGCGTTTGCAACAGAGATGTATATCATTGTCTTAGACAAAAAAATTCAGTCATGTTTCTTCAAACGGAGTTCTATCAGAAAGATACAGATAGATGTGTTCACATTAGCTCAGTGGTCACACTCTACTTACTTATATTGTGAAGTTGAGTGCACTGCTTGAGTTCGCTCAAGCAAGACGTATTGTTTACGTGCTCCGTGTCAGAGGAGCGAACTAATGCTTCCCTGTCAAAGCTGATAGTTTAATAAGTGAACTTGAACAGAATTGACCCAGCACTATTACTTAAAAACACTCAGTATAAATTTAAGAAATCTTACACAGAGGATTAACACAGTGGCGTTTCATGAGTCAATTGGGAATGAATTACAATTGCAGGAAATTCAAGTGGAATCTATTGAATGTCATCTATAAAAATTTGCGTACATACTCTGCTCAACTTTAGAAATAACTGAAGCAGCCCTTCAATCGTGTCAAGGAAAATTGATCATCGAGGATAGTGAAACATTGCAAGAGTTAACAGTACAATTGGAGACAAATGGATCATATCAAATTGTGGCTTTCATTCTATCGCTTGGAGTAACTGATGAACAGGTAATAACAAATTTTCAACTCTACGGCATACACAGGTGTATCTAAGCTGTACTACTCCCAATTTATAGGTTTAAGGTCTACAACGGTAAAAGAATCTTATCTTTTAGCAAAGTGCACAAAAAACTCACTTTTTATGAACACCCTGGGGCTAAACATACAAATCTTCAAAAATTTCCATCAAAACACTTGTGAAAATGCAATGAATTAAGTGACATAAATCACCAGTGTGCAAATCCGAATGTGACCAACCGAAACCAACAAGCGCTACAAAGAAAACCGATTAATGCGGTGCAGAATATAGATCCATTCTCTTACAAAAAAAATTCCTCGTTTAGTTTCACCTCGTCAGAGAAGAAACTCAGTGTCTCCGGTTTGGCATAAATAACCAAGCGAGCAACAGGAGAGTCAGGTTGACGCTGGAAAAACTGTTAGTGTGGTTAAGAGTGTAGAAGAAGAAAACAGAAAGGAAGAAGACACACAACTTGCTGCAAACTTCCAACTGCAGGATACAGCCAATAGTGGCCAAGGTCAAGTTGCTAACAGTTTGTCGCTTTCCTTGCATTCATATCAAAAAGTTGGTTACAATTTACAGCAAGAAGGAAGTAGTGTCGTACCCAGTTATCCTTCATCACTCAATTATTCTAGTGAGTCAAGTGTACCCGTGCAAAAGTACGACAATAATCATTCTGTTACCAAAAGTATCAAATGCAAGAGACAAAAAGCCCTTTTAAGACTTGAAAAAGAATCCTTTATGAACGTCTGGTGGATCAGCAAAGCGTACTACACGCTCGGAATCCTTAAAAACCCTGATAGAAACGTTAATGGAATCTCAACCATCGAGTGAAGCAACTGGAACAGGTAACCTTTAACATATATTACTTGGATCTAGTGACATCACTTCCAGTAATCTGGACAAAGTGTTGACCTTTATTTGTATAGTACTTTATTCTATCGTAGAAAAAAGTTTGCAACACTTCAGAGGTTTATTTTTTGTAACTATCGTAATTATTTTAAAGGTACTTACCTTAAACTTTGCGAACTCACAGTTGTAAAGCAAAATGCAAGCTTTGCAACAGTTTCTCAATCACCACGAAATGGACGTGGACTGTTTTCAGGAGGTCGTAGATACGAACCTAAAGTGAACCAATTATAACATACACTCATCTCATTTATTCAAAGAAAACAAGTTTACAGCAATATTAATGCGCGGGGATCTGTGTTTCAAAGACGTATATATATAAATCCTTTAGAAAAATGTTATCTGGAAAACTACAGGATATCTATATAATATATGCTCACCTGTCCTCAGGCAACAATTTTAGGAGAGAACTTGAAACCTTGGAACTTCAACGTTTACGACCTTTAAAAACAATATTCTGTTTAGATGTTAATGCAACTCGTAGAGCGGAAGACTCAAGTCACCATGCCAAGATTAGTCCAGAGCTCATTAGTTTAACTAAAATGTTTGAACTGTTGAATGCTTATGAAATTTGTTATCCAAATGATTATATTCCAACATATGTATACAAAGATGGTAGCCCTCGTATTGATCATATTTATATTCCCCAATCGTTACAACCAGAACTTTTGAGAGACACAATATATCCAATGTTTTTTTCTGACCATAATGCCGTCCTCGTCTTACTTAAACATGAGACACACACGCACTTACGTCGTGACTACGTATGGTATTTAAATATATCTATATTAACTGAACAAGACTACTTAGTGTGCATAACACTATCAATTCCGCATGCGCACAAAATCAAAATAAAACAAATCCTTCATAGTGATGGCACAATCTAAAACGTAAAATCATTTATATCTCAAAACAATATTCGATCGAGAAAATAAGGAACAAAATAATACTGCTCAATGAATATCACCAGCAACTAGCGAAAGCAGCCCCTGTTTTTCTTAAAAATAAACGTATTCAAAACGTACTCAGTAATTTACATAAAACAGCGTATCAAGGCACCATATTCAGGAGTCGTTTGCCACAGATGAGGGTAACCGAAACTCCGAAAAACATTCACGTTCTACAGGAGTGAAAAAACGGTCTTAAACAAATAACGAATACATATATAAATTGTTTTTGGAAAAACCCATCATGGAGAAAATATATGTCCTGCTTTATGTGAGAATTATTGTAATCTTTTCAATGTTACAATGAACAGGCTAGTCACTATATTTCAGAAACAATACTTCCAAAAATAACTATACATACAAAAAATATTTTGGCAAATAAGATAACACAGCAGGAAACTAAACGTGCTATACAAGGACTTAGTGTAACGTCATCTATGGGAAAAGAAGGAATATCTCCTTTATGGTATGTAACTTTACAAGACATAATCGCACCAATACTACCCAATGTATTCAATTCAATATCGGAAACCTTACGATGTCACCCAAACTTTGTGATATACGAGGTGTACTCATATACATATCAGGTTCTCCTGAAGATGAAATAAATATAGACTTATTTTGTTGTTGAATTGCGATTTATAAATATTATATAAAATAGTAACAAGTCGATTGCTATTATCAATTCCCTAGATCTTGACTGCCTCTCAAGGAGGACTTGCATTTACTCAGGACGAAGCAACGATGCTCATACATTTACGACAATATATTTATAATGCCAACATCTTGCAAAGCCCTTATGCCCTGATGACAGTCGATATGAATCAAGCATTCGATACAACGAATACAACGTTCTTATGTAAATTATTACGATCTTATGATTTTCCTATTAATTTCTTAAATTTGTTATCAATATTACAGCCAACTCATAATATGTCATTAATATGTCAACAAGCGTAATGTGAAACCCTTTCCTATATTACACAGCCTTGAACAGGGGAATCCGAGCTCTAGCATACTATGTAGCTTGATTTGCTCTCATAATTCAAATCGAAGCCAATATAATAGGAATTGGCAGTAATTAAAATGCTTACAAATACATAGCATACATTGATGACGTCAGCCGCGGTGTCACATCAAAGAAAGAAGTGATAAATATTAGAACGATAATCGAAAATTATGGCAGCATTTTGGTGTAAAAATTAATGTAAAAAACTAATTGTACTCAATGAGAGATATTAGAGTCATTACAAAGACTCCGGAAAAATTATGAAACAAGTTAAAATTCTAGGAATATAATTTCATAGATCATATAATAAACAGGGATATAAATGAACGGTGCCGCTTAGAGAACACGGTACACGAATTAAGAAAGTTTCAAAATTGGTTTGATAGCTGTGAGGTTTATAAATTGCTTTATTTTCAGAAAGTGGACTTTACCTGCAACTCTTCCCATTAACAAACGTCACCTTTGCTCAACTATACAAGTTTATAGAATATTTTTGTGGACAGGACATATTTTTAGAGTGGTCCTACACTATGTTTGTCGCTGTCACAAGGGGGTCTCAATTTAAAACAAATAAAAGTACAAGGGGACGCATAAAGACTGTACAGAACAATTCAACGTCTTCGTTTCCCTCACGCTTCATTTGCTAAACAAGTATTAAGAAGCATATTGGACGAAATTACTACAACCTTACCACTAAATATTAATCCTTGGCACCAAAAAGTCCCATATTTGAACGAAATATATATTACAATAACAATGCGTTAGTGGCACAGGAACATATAGTTGACGTGAACGTCAAACAACTATACACATATCTCATTAAAAAATCCGCCCCTTCCCCTAATTTTACACAACATTCCCTAGAATTCACTGGGCCCTCGTGTGTGACTTATTGTATTAACAATATCAAATTATTTATCAAATTGTCAACGAGAAGACATCTTTTGCCACAGATTAACTAACTGTTTAAACGGCGATATCCTATGGAAGAAATATATTGAGATCATTACACGAGATACCTACAAAAATAAACAAATTCTGACATTCATTCAATATCCAGAATTCAAATATCTTTCCCCCACACGTCGTAAATTCCTCATATGGTTAACAGCACAGACACTCCAAATATTAATGATCGAACGTATACAAATATC
>JAGDQP010001956.1:0-51624 GCA_022664845.1 Lepisma saccharinum
ACACTGTTGCCATCGCTCAGCCAACGATTGGATTTCGTGGCGAAAAAAGTCTGGAGTCTGCAATGGGAAGAAATCCTCAACTGCATGTTGCACCGCCCGGTCATCAGAAGTCTTCCTTGCCAAGAAGTGACCGAGATGCCGGAAGAAGTGGTAGTCAGTGAGAGAGCGGAAAAGTTTGCGGTGCATTTCATGGAGATCAGCATTGTAACGATCTGCAAAGATGGAGATGAAAGTTCGCCTGAGAAAGACATGATGGATCACTTCCATCATAGATCACCATACCCACAACAACACCTTCCGTGCGTGGAGTTGTTGTTTAGAACACCGTCCTGGACGTTGATCACGGTCCAACCATTGTCCTGGCCGTTTACGATTGTCATAGCAGATCCACTTTTTATCTGAAGTGACAATCCGATGCAGGAAAGCTTCCCGCTTACTCCTTACATTCAGAGAACTGCACACCTCCAGACGACAATTCTTGTTGCCCGGTGTCACTCATGTGGTACCCATGAGTCCAACCTTTTCCCCTTACCGATCGCACGGAGACGCCGACTGACAGTGGTATGTGTAACTCGACTAAAATAGCACAGACACTTTGCCGAGAGTCCGCTTCCACGGTGTTCCTCAGCAACTCATCCGAATACTATGTTGGTCGGTGCCCAAGGGGTTCATTTTACAATGTTGTGTCACCGGAACGAAATTTGACAAAACAATGGCGAATGGCGTTTTCATTTGCCGTTCCTCTCCGAAATGCACTGTCAATGCTTTTTCCGGCTTGCTGCACAGAATGCCCCACTTTGAATTCATAAAGAAAAATCACTCGCAATTGTGTGTTCTCCATGGTGTACTTTCATACGACCCTGTTCAACAAAACACTGCCTCCTGACCATCTGGGTAACCCAGCCTGTTTGTTGAACGCATAGAGTTTGTGACGTTAGAACCGTGACCTCAGTCGATCCCTGTGTTATGTTGATGAGGTGCGTTTCCCATCAGGCGTCAAAGCGGTCATTTCATTCGCACTAACCCAATATTTTACCATGTGCCCTACTGCATATGTTATTTAAAGTTTCTCTTAGTCCTACTGAAGTTTAAATTTTGGCATACTTTCTATTTTAAGCACAGAAGTTTAATCGTTGTGGTTTGAAAACTAACTTTCAAACGTAGTTAAGACTCAATCCAAGTGGTTTTCCCGCCTTTTTCGTTTTACGTTAATTATTCAAATTTCAGTACAAGAAAACAGAAATTAACTTTCACAGACAGAAGATCATTTCGTCCTTCAAAGATGAGTAGAATTAATTTTAATAAAATATTGATAGTAAACTCAGGACTGTGTGCAGAAACTTTTGGGACAGAATAATGTCCCAAAAGTGTCTGCACACAATCCTGCAGTTACTACTAACATTTAATAAATACTAATTGTACTCATTATTGAAGGAGGAAACGAACTTTGGTCCGTGAAAGTTAATTTCTGTTTTCTTGTACTGAAATCTGAATAATTGACGTAAAACGAAAAAGGCGGGAAAACTTACTTGGATTGAGCCTTAAGTATCTGCTAACAGATGAGAGATTGCCATTGGAGGAACTGTTGCTCTGTTGACAGAAATAATCAAATTGGAACATCCACCGTGTTACGAACGATAAATTATTTTATTATTAACTCTGCAGTGTCATTCTTTAAACGATTTTAGGAACATTACCGTTATCCTGGATGCATGCCTTAAGGTGGTTTAATTACACCACCTTCGAATTAAAAACCTGTTTCATTATATATCTGTGATTCAGACGTTTACATGAACTTACATTTAATACTGAAAAGCTATATTCTTAGTAACTTGTAGATATTCGTGATATTAGTTATCTGTGTCCGTTCTGCTATTCTCGAAATAGGAAATGTTTATTTCAAAATCTGTTAGATACAATTCAAAAGTGTAAGTTTGATAAAATAAAACAAATTTCGATTACCAAGAAAAAGAAATTTGATACAATTTTCATCATCATTTAATATCCAGTTCTTTCACAATAGTTTTTGTGATTATTCCGCAAAAGAAATTTTATACCATCATTAATCACCTCTCCCGTATCCATCTCATAACAGTAGAACGTTGGACATTTTAATGACACATTTATTAGTAACATCACAAATTCCTAGAAATTCGTTCATTTGATTATATAAAACTAAATTTAACAATAGCAGTTCTAAACAATCGTTACGCAGTTGTCCAAAGTGTATGATACACACAGGAAAGATAGAAACATTGTTACTGGTAAAAGTAAAGGTGGTGGCTGTGTGCTCTCTTGGTTAAGAAATCAAACTTTTTTAACAATATTATTCCAAGACCTTGATATTATTGTAGGATATATAAATGTACATGGTTTCCCCGATATTATATTAGCAGTACATTACTTTCCACCGGACACTATGCCGTTAGTATTTAAGGATTATTGTAATTGGTTCACGAATTATATTATTAAAAAAAAACAAATACGTAAAATTATATTCCTAGGCGATTATAATACATCACGAATCGACTGGAACACTGGGGAAATGTCGTAATGACAAGTAAAAATTCTTATATTATACAAGAGGCACAAAGCATTCTCGAACTGTCTCAGTTACTCAACCTGGAGCAAATAAATAAATTAGCTAACGACCAGCAGTATTGGATATCTTAACAAACATACAAGGGTCCAGGTTACTTAATATACAGTTGATCAAACCTGATCGACATCATCCCCCACTTAAAACTTGGTTTGAGTGTGACTTATCAAATACTACTAACTCTGATCAACCTTCTGAAAACAGGGAGAATTATTATTATTTCGCATATGTCAATTTCGATGCAATTGTCTCTGACTTCACCAGACTGCAGAGCTACGTAAACTCACAAGCTAATCCCAATGTACAAGGGTTTATTGAAGGTTTGTATCAAGATATATATATGGCCTTAACCAATATGTACCGAAAATTGTACATAAGACTGGGCACAAATTTTACAAAGATTCATGGATGAGCTAGCACGGAACTTAAAACTTTGATGAATAAAAAAGCAAGCTATTTTGTTAAGTAAAAAAAAAAACTGGATTAAGACTGTGGTATGACAAATTCGCATTACTGCGAAAACAAACAAACTTATGTACAACGCTGCAAGTAAAAACTATTTTAAAAAATTAGATTACTTGCGGTGAAATGGTAGCTATTTTTGCAATGCAATTAATAAAAAAAGAAAGAACTAATGTAACCTATAATATCAATCATAATGGGGTTTTATTAAATCAGAAGTCTTTAATTGTAGAAGCATTCAGGAAATATTCTGTAGATAGCTTCAATACCCAAAGAGACTTTTTGATACTCAATTCTCAATCTAACGCGAACAGTAATGTCATAATTATTCCTAACATTAAAATTAATGTAGTCAGTTCAGCCATCAGAAAATTATAAAATCATACAACTATAGAAAACGATTTTATACCAAATTACGTGGTACAAGGATGTTCTTAATATTTGGCTCCAATTTTGACTGAGTTAATCTTTCTCTTAGGCAAGGTATATATCCACTGGAGTGGAAATCAGCCTTCATTATTCCCGTCCAAGGGGACGATTGTTATTTATTATCAAACTGTAGACCAATTACTATCTTAAATACCAGATTAGACCAGGCTAGACTATTTGAATCTATTGTATGTGAACATCTGCAGTTTAATTTGAATCATATGTTCAAACAACAACATGGCTTCATTCCAGAGAAATCTGTAGCCACAAATCTTTGTCAGATCACAAATGAAATGCAGGGTTATATTACAAAAAATCTCAATGTGATGTTATTTATATAGATCTGGCTAAAGCATTTGATAGTGTTCATCATCTGCTCCTAATAAACAAACTTAGTAATACTGGATTATCTCCCAAATATCTAAAATGGTTCGAGAGTTTCCTATCTAGAACGTTTAGAATTAAATATGAAATACAATATCTAATGAAGGTACTATAAGTAACGGCATTCCCCAGGGATTAACTTTGGGTCAACTTCTATTAAATATTTTTATGTATGATATTTCTGAAGTTGTAAAACACTCTAAACTGTTTTCATATGCTAATGACCTAAAGCTTTATAGAGGTAAATAACTATAGAGACAACCAATTATTGTAAGATGATTTCAACAGTATAACTGCATGGTGTACCAAGAATAAAATCGGGGTAAATGCTCTCAAAACTAAATTCATTAGCTACACTAATAAGACACAATACTACGTTGTAATGAAAAGATGAATCTTAAATCTTAATGCTTTTGCCGGTAGAGCTTTTACGTAGGTTCAATCTTTTGTTTATTCTCAGGTATTTGCAATATTCCTTTGATAATTACTAATAAGATGCCCCTATCATAGCCAAGGGATTTACTACGCTGAGCGGGACTAAACTTAGCAATTGTAGTATAATACTACAGCAGATACTCATTTGACAGAATATTTAAGTAAAACAATAAAGAACGGTAGAAATATTTAAGTCAGAATTTTCATCTAATAAAATTCAATTATCAAGGACTTTCAAACTAACACATACCCGTGTACCAATTCCCTAACATACACAAAGCAATGAACAACTTTCAAATTACGAATTATATCATAAAAGTTTTATATATTGCGTTCTTATAAAACCACTGTTAATGAAATAATGTCTATAGTCAGAATTTATAAAATTAAATTACAACAATAATTATTAAAATTCTCATAAAATCTTTTCCTCGTTTCAACAATCATGCTATCTCTTTAATGACCACAAATTTAAATTCCATCTTCATGTCCATAAATGTATTCTATCTATATACATTGTTACATGGATAATCTTGCCGCCGTTTTGGATCTTCTGTTTGCCTCTAAACCATTTCTTCCTCGTCTTTACTCCTCTAGTCTTCCTTTTCTTTTCCTTTATCTGGTCTTCCATACTTGTCATACCCTTATCATTTATTTGCACATCATCACATCCTACTTCAGATTCCCTTTCCTTCCTACTCAGCATATTATTTTCAACCAACAACGAGTCCTTTTCTAGCACTACTACGTTCTCATCCTCCTCCACTTTATCATGAGTTATCGGGTTCCTTTGTAAACTTGCAAACTTATAAAAAATTCCTTTTGTCTTCTAGCTATTTCATCTTTTCTTCTTCTCACATAGATTTTCATCTCCTTTTATCAATTCTGTCGGCTTCAACCTTATATTACTTTCCTTATCATTGGACACTACTTTCGTGATTACTACTATATCATCATGCACTTGTACTTCTTTCTCTCTTATTAACTTTATCTTCTTAATCATAATCTTCATATCCTGATATCTAACTTTGTCCACCTCCTATCCTTGTTCCTCTAATACAGTGTAATTACGTCGTTTTTTCATATTTCTTGACGTATCCATTTTCATTTGACTACATTTATTTACACTCTTACTCAACTCTTAATTCTTGTGCTCTTCCTCTTTTTCTTCTTTCCTCCATGCTACTAATCTTGTTCTCTTCGTCTTGTCCCGTTCTATTTTCTTTATTATTTACATCAGATTCCTCTCAAGTGTTTTGAAACAAACACTGATCAACTGTTTCCACAACTTTTTGCTGAATAATTTCGATGTCTTGTCCTTTCCTAACACTTGCCTGTTTCAATTTCCTTTCCTTTAAGTAATTCATTCCGATAGCTTTCGCTCTCATTGCCTATTGATTGTAATTGCTATAAAACTTCATCCATTCTTTGTTTCACATGATCTAACCTATTTTCAAACTTCCTATTCTTTTCCTCTCTCTCTCTTTTCTACAAATGTCTTCTTCTTCTCTCCTCTGCTCCTTCTCCAATCTCGTCTCCTCCTCGTGCTCCTGAAATAACCGTTGAATGAATCCCACAATGTTAGTTGAGTCCTTATGGTGTACCTGTGTAGAATCGTTCAATCCAGTATGCTCATGTCTAGCTACCTGCACTACTGGTTCTGATGCTTTAATGTTTCTTATTTCTACCTCTCGTATTCACATCTTCTTCTTCCTGTAGTTCAATATCATTTTCCTTCTCCAACGACGATACCACGCCATCTTGTAATGAAAAGACGAATCTTAAGTCTTAATACTTTCCCCGGTAGAGCTTTTATGTAGGTTCAAATACTATTGCTTCTTCTCAGGTATATGCAATATTTCTCTGATAATTACTACTAAGATGTCCCTATCATAGCTTAGGGATTTACTACGCTGAGCGGGACTAAACTTAGCAATTGTGAGTACAGACCTGTAGTATAATACTACAGCAGATACTCGTTTTACCAAGTAAAAAATAAAGAACAATAGAAATAATTGAGTCAGAATTCTCATCTAATAAAATTCATTTATCAAGGACTTTCAAACTACCACATATCCGTGTAGCCATTCCCTAATGTACACAAAGTATATTGCATGAACAACTTTCAAATTACAAATTTAATGTAGAAGTTTTATAATTATATTGCGTTCTTATAAAACCAGTGTTAATCAATAATGTCAATAGTTAGAATTATATATAAAATTTAAATATATTAAATTACAACAATAATTTATATTTAATTTATATATATTAAATTACAACAATAATTATTAAAATTCTCATAAAATCTTTTCCTCGTTTCAACAATCACCATCTCTTTAATGACCACACATTCAAATTCCATCTTCACGTCCATAAATGTATTCTATCTACATACATTGTTAGTTTGTTACATGCATAATCTTGACGCCGTTTTGGATCCTTCAATTATTCTACTTCACAATATGTAATACCCATTACAACGTAAGTAACTATAAAATAAACGAAATGGATGTTTCGAAGGTAAACATTATCAAGAATCTTGGTACTTACTTTGATTCTAAACTTAAATTTAATAATCATATCACAAAATTACAGGAGAAGCTAGAAAATTAATAGGATACATTTTTAATTAATGGTATGAATTTGCCAACATTGCGACGTATTTAACACTTTACAAAACACCTGTGAGAGCAAAATTAGAATATGCTTCGTCGGTGTGGAATGACTTGACGAAATATAACAATAACATTATTGAATATGTACAATGTTAATTTGCAATATTATTCGCATAACTACAGCTACTGGTGTGATACCTCCAAACTCGAAACTTTGGAGCAACGAAGAAAAACCCTAAGACAAAAAATTCCTTGCCAATATTTTGGACAACTCAAAGCTCCTATTTTATAGAAAAACTCAGTTTTGTTATACCCTTGTATAACACTAGAAAGCACAAGCTGGTAACGACATTTGATAAAGGTGCCGTACTCTTAAACCTAATAATCGGTCATTATGACGAATAGTAACTTAACTCCACATTTGTCATTATGTTCTGCATTTATTTGATAATTTTGTATTTAATAAACATGTACTTGTATTAGATAACTCAATTTAAATATGTATTGTAGTTATGAAATCTTTATTTTTTTTTTCAACAACGCTGACGCTAGTTGGTATCGTTTTCTTTGTTACATGTATTACATCCGAAGTAGTGGGGTCAAAGGCTGGGTTTGCAGGAAATCATGTTCGAGCTTGCCCATAAACAGTTTAGCATATGAAAGTGCCACTCTCGTACCCATGGTTGTACCCCGGATCTGAAGGTAGTGTTTGTCGTCAAGGTGAAGTTGTTACATGTTAGAACTAGGTTGGCCAGGTTAAGAAGGAAAGCTGTGGTTGGAATATGAGGTTTGGGTCTCTGGTTAAGGAACAATTCAAAAGCTGCTAAGTCATGGGCATGAGGAATTTTGGTATATAAGAAACTAACATCTATTGTAAAAAGCAGTATGTCAAAAGAAAGAGGCTGTAATTTATGGATGATTTCTAATAGGTGGTAGGTGTCGCGTATGTAGGCAGGCAGCGCTTGAACATGTGGCTGAAGGAAGAAGACAACAAGGGCGGCAATGCGTTCGGTAGGCGAATTATAACTGGCTACAATGGGTCTGCCTGGGTTACCAGGTTTGGGGATCTTCGGTAATAGGTAAAAGGTAGTAGACTGTCCAGGGTTAGGTACCTTATGGACATTTAAGATACGCCCTCACGAGGACCATTAGCGGCAATGAAATTCGAAATTTTCTGTTGGTGGGTGTAAGTTAGGTCAGTGGCGGTGGGTTTGTAGGTGTTGGGATCAGATAGTTGATGGTACGTTTCCTGGAGGCAGTCAGTTTTGTCTAAGACTGCTGTAGTAGACCCCTTGTCCGCAAGGAGGACCATTATGTCGTGGTTCTTGCATAGCAGTACAAGGGTTTGCGTTGGTTATGGGTGAGGTTAGGTTAGGTAGGTTGGTCATGTGATGTAAAAACTCACTATTGGTGCTGACAGAGATAACTGAGGAGATGTAAAGTTCGAGGGGATGGTTGATAGGAAGTGAAGGTGGGTCCATGTTTGAGGGAGGACGGAAGCGTTCAAGGCTAGTTTGGAGTTTATTGGATGTATGTAACATTAGGGGTGTGGCATGTATCCTTGGAATTTAGGGTGTACCGGTCACTAGCAGTATTGATAGTGACCGAGGGATAAGTGATGAAAATGGAGCAGGTCCTACATCTGGGTCTCTTGCATATATGAGCGCCGGTTTGGGGTGGTGGCGAGGAATGATTCGTACGGACCAAGATGTTTCTAAGATTAGGGGGATGTTGAAAACTAATCTAGGTTTGGTGGGAAATACTGATCTTGTGTCTGGGTTAGATTGGAGAATGTGGAAATCAGAGTGCAGAATTTGTTTCACCTTGGTTAGTTTAGAATGGAACTGGGTGATTAGAGACGGTGGATTGGGATTGGTATTGGAGGTCTGAATGAGTTGAGTATGATGATGTACGGCGAATCTGTTTGGATACAAGGTTAGATGGTATCCTCGGTAATACGTGGATTGTCCAGGGTTAGGTACTTTATGGACATTTAAGATATGCCCTCACGAGGACCATTAGCGGTAATGAAATCCGAAATTTTCTGTTGGTGGTTGTAGGTTAAGTCTGTGGCGGTGGGTTTGTAGGTGCTGGGATCAGTAGTTGACGGTAAGTCTCCTGGAGGTAGTCAGCCTTGTCTAGGACTACTGTAGTGAACCCTTTGTCCGCTGGGAGGACCATTATGTCATGGTTTTCGCGTAGAGCAACAAGGGCTTTCCGTTGGTTATGGGTTAAGTTAGGTCGTTTGGTTATCTGATGTGAGATCTCACTATTGGTGTTGACAGACAACTGAGGAGATGTAACGTTCGAGTTGATGGTTGCTAGGAAGTGGAGGTGGGTCCATGTTTCAGGGAGGACAGAAGCGTTGAAGGCTAGTAATGGAGTTTATTGGAAGGTCTGTCTGGAATAGGTGGATTTTTGGCCCACAAACAGCGCCATCTTCATATATTAAGATTGTACAATTTATTATAATTGCTGTGAAATTTTGGCATGACGTTCCGGGGGTCCCAAAATAAAATGAAACAATGAAAGACCTAAAATGTGAAACATCAAACAAAATTTTTTAATAAAAATCACACCTACCGTGCAGTCCAGTAATCCACACTAAAATAAACTGGACGAACCTTCTTCGTCAGTACAAATCTGCCTCTAATAGTCCCAAGGTAAAAAGGAAAAAAATCAGGACAAGGACATCTAAAAAAGGGTGCAAGTGGGACATACACACCAAAACAGGCTCGTCGGAGAAATGCAAATGGCGGCTATCTAATATTGGAGTGCGGATGGTGTGTGTTGCCAGATACATATATTAATATTATCCAAAAGTTGATCCCAGTCTCTACCCAGTTACGTGGTGTCAATGCTTAATTTGTTTAATTCCGGTTTGAGTGATTTAATGTAATAACCTTCAAAAATCATTAGTTCGTTAACGTTACTAGAGCGGTGAATAATCCTAGTATTTCCTATTTTACGTTTTGTTGCAAAGATATGTTTGGAAATACCTGATATTGCATCGATTTTGGTTGAATCTCTCAAATGTTCTTTTAGCCGTACAGAAACATTACGTTTACTCATACGTCCTTGCACTCACAGGTTACTTCGTAAACACCTGAACTAAAGATCGGGTCTATATAATAGTATTTAGATTTTTTTAAGTTGCTTTTTAATACTGATGGGTGGTCTTTCACCTGCATTAATACCATATTTTGCAAATAGTTTCCCTCAGTTTTTTGGTAATGCCGGGAAAGGTAGGAATGGACACCCACTTATCATCCTTTGAACTAGTTTGTTGGTCATTTTTTAAAACTGTATTTTGTCTTGTAGATTTGTAGAATAGTGTTTCTATCTAACTTTTTATTATACCAATATTTATAATTTGTTCTATTTCACTATTTAGGTCTACCGAGTTAGTGCAAACTACAAGGGCTCTTCTGAACAAATTGGCCCAGCTTCCGACCTATTGCTGTGAAAAGGATTTGTTATGTATGTACTGCAAACCTGCTGTTGCCTTCCGATAAATCTTAATTTGAAAATTATTATTATGTCTGTAAATAGTGAGATCAGAAAATTTATACTATTGTTTTGTTCATGTTCAGCCGTGAACCTAATGTTTGGATGATGTTTTGTAATGCTTCTAATAAAAAAAAAATCCAATTCTTCTTGCTGTTTGTAACTTAGTGTCGTCAACGTACCTGAATTTTTTTATGAATTTTAACCTATCCGGTTGTAAAATTTATTCTTCAAACCTGTGCATGACTATGTCAGCCAAAATAGGGGAAAGAGGGCCATCGTCAAACCTTTCTCTTGTCTATAGTAACCATTTTCAAATTGAAGAACGTTATCTAATAAACAAATTTTTAGTAAAGTTACCAGTTCATTTATTTCAGAGCGGCACAGTGACAGTGTGGAAGCAACATGAGAAACACAACTCTCGTACTTGTACATAGAACTTTCGCTATCGTCTATTTCGTGTGTCGTGTAGTGCAAATCGTGAGGTTCTATCGACACCTTGCCTCGACGCCGAGCAGATGTCGACGCAGGGAGACGAATTCGGGGGATGGCCTACCCCAATCTTATGGGGAATCCATTTCAGATTCGTTGTGCTCCTCAGGCACTCGGAACATTGAGCTAATATAGCTAAGAGGTGGGGGTGGAAAGGAGGGTTCCTAAAATAGAAAAAAAAATAACGCCAATAAAATTAAATTAGCTTCTATAGATATAGTAGACATGTACTCCACAATTCCTATTAATTTGGTAATTGAAAGTGTCCAATGGCATCTGAAAAAGAATAGGTTAGGTAGCTTTGAAATAAATGAACTGGTAACTTTACTAAAAATTTGTTTATTAAATAACGTTCTTCAATTTGAAAATGATTACTATAGACAGGAGAAAGGTTTGGCGATGGCCCTCTTTCTCCTATTTTGGCTGACATAGTCATGCACACGTTTGAAGAAGAAATTTTACAACCGGATAGGTTAAAATTCATAAAAAAAATTCAGGTACGTTGACGACACTAAGTTACAAACAGCAAGAAGAATTTTTTTTTTTTTGTTTATATATATATATATATATATATATATAGAAGCATTACAAAACATCATCCAAACATTAGGTTCACGGCTGAACATTTCATTAAATTTCATATATCCGCGTTGTGAAGAATGCTAAATTGGAATCCGAAGTAGAATTTCTAAATATAATTAGAATTCCGAAATACAAGATGGTGCAACTAAAAACTGCTTGAGTTTGAAAAATAATGATATTGAAAACATTCAATTAACACTTGCTTTTAAAAAAATGCACTGCGAAGTGAAAAGTATTATTAAGCGCAACTATGAAAAGCAAGGTGACCGCTATATTAATCCTAAAGTTGTATCTAAGCCTAAGATGATTTACAAATTCACGGAAAATAACCTTTTCAGGTATATATTTGCAGTTATCTGATAGAAGCTATCTCTCGTCTTGATGATAAAACTGCATAATAACAATGGGCACATACTGAAATCAAGGTCACCCAACTGGACCACGAGCACAGGTGATCTTGATTTCAATATGTGCTCATTAGACTTCTCGAGCAGCTACTCATTAGGCACCGACGTTAAATTAGATGCCATAATCATTCCAGAAGCATCATATTTAATGATAGCTTTTAATATCCATCAATGGAGCTATAATTTATCATTTCTCTAATATTGACAAATATAATGTCCGTGGAGAAATACTCGAAGAAAATAAATATCTGCCATATATAATAATAATGATGATCAAAATAAAAATATTACAACACTTACCCTACAAAATGCATAGCTACACTTGCTGCAACAATAAAGTGTCCCACCTTCGCCACACCAGCGACAGTATTTATCCGTTCCGTCTTCATCAACTGAAAACTCACCATCAACATAAAATAAGTAACATTCCTGAAAACAAAAAATACACCAGATGACTGATCATTATTTAAGGAATTTAGATGGATATTCGTTCTTTTTCTGCTTTCTTTTGTTTAACATTTAAGTTTTATTTAAAAGCACTAATTCAATTTATTACTAGTTTTAACTTGATTTGTTATTAACGCCCTAAATAAATTGGTGAACTTATGAGGACAGAACCTACAGTTCTGGTAAAGTGTGCTTCGAATCACTCCGTTGAATGCACCACCACGGGACTTCAACCCGAAACAAGGCACACACAAAGAGAACGTGCCAACATCTCGGTCAACGAAGAGTACTTTATAGTTTATACTTCTTAAACAATTTAATTTAATTTTACTAATCCTATTCCATTATTACGTTTGTTATTATCATTTTTATTGTTATCTTTCAGCTCTACACCCTCGAATTTCCAGTTTTCCTGTACTTATCTCACTTTTTCCTTTGTTACTATTCAACGTTTCCTCCGGCTACTGTTAGCTATTCTCTCGCCCTCGTGACCTAGCTACACTAATCCATCTTCAGTTATTAACTATGTAGGTTCAGCCTCTCAAAGTTGCAGTTTCTTTATTAAATTTCCTCTTCTTTCCTCCATGAAGATGTCTTATCGACGAAGTTTTATTTTAAATTTGTACACCTTTATGTCATACATCAACCTTCTTTCTACTCGTAAGTGCCCTCTTTTCCCACCTTTTAATATTATTTTCCTATTACCGTGAAAATGATCATATAAGGATATATAAAGTATAACTATTAAGTGTAAAGTCATTTCTGTAATATAGACTTCAATATGGTTCCTTTACATATCTTCATCAATTTACAATTTATATCAAAAAAGTAAATATTCTCAATTTTATTTTGTTTTCAAAACCTTCTCTTTCTTAGTAGTATGGGCATTATTTATTTACAATATATATCCTAGATACAGTATAATGTAGTCATTTTAGACTAGGATTTAGTATTAAAAAACCGTATACCACATAACTCCCTTTCGAAATGTCTCACAAAGCCAGCTTTTGGAAGGCAAAAGTCAGGACGTTAGTGAATGATATTGTAGGTGTCTGATTAAAAAATATTTCTTTTCTAAAGATAACCTTAATGTAAAAGTAGTCGTTGCATCTCCTACTATCGGAACAATAACTAAAACAAGGGAAGATCCTCCGTGCGGACATTATCATCTACTATGTTCCTTATAAGAAATCTAACGTTGGAAAGTCTATGGAGAATAGGGAGATCACTTAGCTGAAGATAGGAAAGAGTGTCAATTTAGATCGATGAGAAAAAGAAGGACGATACTTCGAAGAAAGTCATGATTTCAAGAAATAACTGTCACTTGCCACGGACCAAATAGGAGAGGAATAATAAACAATCGACAGAACACAGCATAGCAAATGAGTTCTAGGGGCAAGGATGCCAGCAATATCAATACACCTAAGTATTAAACCTAGTGTTTGCATAGCTTTGGAGATGATGAAGTCAATGTGATTTAGAAAGGTTAATTTACTATCGAACACAACGAGAAGATCTACATCATGCTGAACCCAAGGTATGTGTCGATTGCATACATGACATGATGGCATGATGGTATTTGTTTTTAAAGTAAATGTAATAGCTGTAAATTTTGAGAGGTGGAGATTAAGTTGCCAATCAATACAGTAGTTTAAAGTATGTCAAGTTATCTTGCACTGTAATAGTATCTATGAAAGATGGTGTGAAAAACTTTGTAATAATCGCAACTGTGCATTTTATTGCCCTGATAAAATATGTACTGAATAAAACGAAAACAATCAGTGAAACTGTTAAATCGCAAACGACTAGTTCCCTGCCCACGCCTGATCTACATTGCATTCTAATACAGAGAATGCTTTACATTATGCCTTTGTCTGCCATTACATGCAGAAAAATACAAAACCAAACACTAGGCCAAACTTCGTTAACATCTATTCCAGTAACGTAAGTGCCTTGGCAACTATTTGTTTTTGCATTCTTTTGCGATTTACTAACTACTACGAATTTGTAAGGTTTCAAAAGATTTTTCTTAGTTTAAATAAAAGAAGTAAACAGCGGAGTAGTTTAGAATTAAATTACGTGCATCAGAATTAAAAACATACGAGTTCGCGTTTCAATCTCAATCATTTTACTACGATTTTCTTCGTTTTTCACTCACAACACGCAATTACAATCACCATGCATGACTTCTTTCTTTTACCAGAAGAACTATATCCATAGGAAAGAAAACGAAAAATTCCATAGATACGAACAGACACAGACCATAAGTACCAATTTGCAGTTCAGTTAGACACGTCGAAATCTGACTTACCTTACAGACAAGAACAGAGAGTATCGGATGAACGTACAATTTCTTTCTGTTCAAGATATGAAACTGTAACGAAGAACAACAAGATGTACAGGTAAGCCGATTACGTAATACTTGATTTACATCTGAAATCAAAAGAAAAACTATTACCAGACATTGCCCTCTTCACGTACCTGTATTAAATGATATTAAGAACAGTTTTAGAAATATCTAACATTTTGCACACACGAAGGGACACGACTAATGCCCAAACTTAAACTCTGAGTTTACCGTTTATTCATTTATACACATATAAACATGAAGCATTATGCTGAAGCTTATTCAGTCACAAAGAAAAAAAAACACACCATACACTCAATAAGTAGATCAGACAGGGTAGTTTGGCGACATAACAAAGTTTTCCACGGAGGAAGAAGGCTAGAGAAAAACTGATTTTAGGAAGGAAATATGTTGGGTCAATTTGTAGTTGGGGATGAATTTGGAGTATAATTTCATACTTCCAACAAAAAGGACGGCGATCATACACATTAAACTACAAAGTACAATAATTTTCATTACTATTTAATGTAGTGTGTGCCACTTTCACCATCTTGCCAGATAATTCTTGAGATAATCCTGAATTTACCTCCTCTATCTACTTTCTGCCATAGCCCTTACTTCAATGTAGACAAATCTTCCCTACATTCATAGGCTAACCGCGTTTGATATTTCTCTTCTATTTTTCTAACTACAGACTCATATCCCAACTGCAGCCTTCCTTCTAAATAAGTTGTATTCAGTGATACGTCTATAATCTCGATAATGGTACGAATGTTTAACAAGAATGTTTTACTACGTGTAACAATGAAAATAGTAACATAATATCAATTTTCACTCTTGATTTGTACGTTGATATTACAGTATACAAATCTGTGTTAAGCATGTGATTACAGTATTACAACAGATGAAGGTTCCACACAATTTTTTAATCTTAATTTGGAAATTTTTAAAATCACGTAACATCAGAATCTTTTTTTTAATAACACCTTCAGCAAGGAATATAAGATCAACCAAGGTATACCTCAAGGAAGTAGTTTGACTGCGTTCATTTTTGCTATATACTTAGCTGACCTAGCAAAATTAGAATCGGACAAATCTAAATTATTTATATATGCAGATGATATTGCTTTAATTTATCATCATCTTGAACATTCTGTGTTAGAATTTCGTATGTTTGAAAAAGAAATACAGGCAATAAAATGTCATCTGGAATCTCTAAACTTAAAATTATCAATTGAAAAATCTAAAATACTTATTTTTACTAAAAATAATCTTCCACTTAATCTACGGCAAAATAGACTGACGGATATAGAGATCTCTGATAGAATAAAATCTAGGAATATGGTTTCAATCTAAATTAAACTGGAACATTCACATCCAATATCTTATTTCTAAGGTGGAAAAAATTTTCAATCTTTTTAAAGTGATCGCCACAACAAAATGGGGGGCATCTCCTGCTACATTACTACTTCTATACAAAGCTTACGTACGCAGTATGTTCGAAATTTCTTTTATAGCCTGTAACAACATGACGAACAAACTAATTACTCAATTAGAAACTGTCCAAAGAAAATTTTTACGTCGCAGCTTAGGGCTAATGAAAAAGTACTCCCAATTTATTTGTATATTCTGAATCTGGTGAACTACCTCTTCGATTTCGAAAAAAACTAATATCAGCTAAATCTATATTAAAAGACGCTTCCGTCATTGGCAATATATCACACAATTATTTATTAACCTTAGCGGACTTTTATAATCAACATAGACGATTGCCCAGAAACAGACATAACCGTAAGATCAACATTTGGTATAGGTTATATTCTGATTTATTAAATGAACTTGACCTGTTATTAATGACGCGTAGTAATCCCATCTTTACTCTTAATTTCTCCAGTACCTTTCGGATAGCTTTCTCTATTCCAAATTATAGTAATATTCAAGAATATTACAATAAATGGCCAGACTACCTTTTCATTTTTACAGATGGGTCGAAATCAAGTGACGCAACAGCGACTGCCATCTATATTCCTTCTAACAACTATAAACAGCAGCAAAGATTAACGAATGAAACTTCGATCTTTAGTGCAGAGATAATTGGCATACATTTAGCGCTAAAATATATTCAAAAACTTGAATCTTATAAAAAAGTTTAAATCTTATCTGATTCTCAGGCAGCAATTAAAGCGTTAAGTGCTCCAGATTTCAAATTATTTAAGGCCAATCCTTTTGTTATAAATACTCTATATACGTATCAGTATCTAAGTCAACAAAATCGTACAATTCATTTGACCTGGATCAAGTCTCATAGCTATTCCCGTTCCAATAATATCACTGATGAATTAGCTAAATCTGCGCGAAATCTTCAGGAAATTCATAGCATTCGTCTACCATGGACTGATTTGATGTGTCCTATCAGATCAGCTATTCGAATGCAATGGTTACATTGGATATACTCAACTCCATCAATGAATCAACAACTAACCAAACCATTTATCGATTTAGAACTCAGGAAACCATGGTTCACTAGTTGGAAAACTCCTAGACAAGTTATAACTATATTCACTAGATTACAATCACAACATGTAACCATGAATGCCCATCTTCATAAAATTAATATTTCTGAGTCACCTTTCTGTAATTGCGAACCCAATACTTATATTGAAGACATTAACCATATCCTATTTCAATGTTCCAAATATGATCTCTCTCGTAAAAAATTGATAAAAGCTCTCCTAAAAACTTATGAAAGTCTTCCACTTTCAATTCAGATGCTCATTGATGAACCACCTACTTATCAAACAGGCTATATTATTTGGAGTTTTCTAAGAACTAATCAAATTTCCTTTTAATTAATAGATTGCTCAAAACAAAAAATATATATTATATATTGCTTGTTCCCATTGCTTATCTTAACCTTAAAGCCATTCAAAATGTAGACCCTCTCATTATTCATTTATATTATTGTTCGATTTTAAGGGTAGAAGTTTGATGTTGTAAAAAGAACTAAATCTTTTTATTCATATAATGTTAACCCAAGGCTTGCATATCTATGATTTCTTTAATTTTGTCACAAATTAACTATGCAAAAAAATAAAAAAAATAAAAAAATAATTTATCTTCAATGTCAAGAACTTGAGACAATATCATTCACGAACATACAAAATTTGTTAGCTAGTTCAATCTATGAAAAGTCTTCTCAATAATATTAATGGAGTGGGTACAAGGGTAACAAGAAGAAGTTCCAGGGGGAATCTCTTCAAACCTATAGTACCATTTTTAACAACAGGAACAGGAAGTTGTTTACAGAAATATTGTAGACATTGCAAGATACAGTACAGGAATATTGAAACAAGTGCAGGTTGTGATTTGGGCAAACAACATAGTGACATGAAAAAGTGAACTAAGTTACATTATCGTATTCACTAATATGTACACCCTATTCCAAAAAGGTTAATCGCATTGATTAGGCTGTTTTGAGCTGAAAATTCTCAAAGTCCAACTTCGGGTATCTTCGGAAACAGTAAACCAAAGATGCCAGGTTCGAGCCCTGAAAGGTAGGGTGAACCTTCGCAAATGCAAAAATGTGCAAACTCTTCTTTTAAGTACAATAAGACATGTTGAAATGTTATTAGGTGTAGAAAAAAATAACATTCATTGAAATACGTAATGATACAGTATTTACAAACTATGCATACATCTGATCACGTGATGGTTTTGTCACCTATCTTTTCATACGTAAAAGAATATCTCTAATAAAAGTAAACACAGAAAACATATTTTTCGCATTCATAGTACAATAAACAAGACAAAGGAGAGAAAAACAACAGAATTTGCAACGGATATCAATGCCATTGTCTTGGACACCAAAAATCAGTCATGTTTCTTTAGAAAAAGTTCTATCAGAAAGAAGTAGATAGATGTGTTCATGTTAGCTTAGTGGTAGAGCGTGTGGTTTCTAATCGTGAGGTCCTGGGTTCGAATTCCGTTCTGGAATATTTATTTTTATGTAATTATATATTTCTCAAAGCATGAATAATTAGATAAAATAATAATAATCAGTTTTATATGTATTCATACAAGCATTTCAGGGCATAAGTAATTACTATGTTTAAAATATAACATCAGAGATGTGGTGGGTGTTGACAGACGTCGGTATATTATATGAACGTTAAATACAAATTAAGTAAATGCTGTTATATCTAAAGTCGGATCAAGGTGCCAGACAGCGAATTCACTATCCCCAAAGTACATGATCCCCACGAACGATGAGTCATGAAGATACTAAACTGCTTTCCAGTAAAGAAGACAAGTTCTTTCCATGGGTCTGAAATGCTTCTCTCTCGCGCGTGCGCGCTCGCTCGCTCTGTCTTGGTTGCAAATTCTATTACTTTTGTCATCTGATGAAAATAAGTTATTATTGTCTTATTAACTAGTAGGAAAAATACTTTACCTGACCAGGATTCGAGCCCACGTTCGTGTAGTATTGGTTTAGAAAGCAAAGGTTTCAACCACGAGCTACTTTTACCGCTAGAAAAATGTTGGAAAAATTTGTTTTTTTTAAAACACCAGTATATTGAGTCACGCTAAGTGAAATATTTTATACATTAGTGATTATAGGTAAGGAAGATTAGATTGTTTTATTTTAGTAATAGTAAAACACATTTACTATTTAGTAAAACAAACTTACTGTTTGCGTAAGGAATGATATTTAATTCCGTCTACGCAATTATCTTCGAACAGAACATGCCTGTGTGTGGATGCTTTTTCTAGGTTAACAATTCACTTTCTTAAAACAGCTTTTCTTATTGATGAAAATTCTTTATGAAAATTATTATTAGAATGAACGTTATTAGCATTTCTCTTCACACTTTATGCCAGAAACAGAAACGTACGTAATTGGGTTATTCCATGACAAATCATCCAATTCGAGAAAAATTGTTTATATTACCATGTTAGAGAGAGAAAAAAAAATCGTACGTGGGTTCCTACATACATGAAGATATCAGAACCACTGTTGATAGAAATGCCTTTATATGTTCCGGGACGCCCATATTTCCAACATGACGGGTGGCGTTTTTTACTCCCGTAGACATGTACGGAAACCTGAATATCTAAAATCGCTAGAAGAACTAGAGAGCTGAATTAAAAGCCATTGTGAAGCTCTTGACATGTACTTCGAAGATGTGGAATCAGCTTTTCTGAAAATTAATTTCTTTATACCAAAAAACTAGGCTGAAAAATGAGTTACGAATTGTATAAAATTCATTTTTAAACCAAGTTTTTGGGGTGAAGGAGTTAAATAAAATTCTGAGAAATTTTGTAATAATTAAACCTCGCAACTGAGTTTCTGGCCCTCTCTTTTTTTTTACAGGGTTCAAACAAGGCCCTTTGCGAAAAATACCCGATTTCGGGCTTAAGTATCTCAGATCCGCCATCATGAAAAAATTTGAAATGTGGTGTCGAAGAAACTTTGTATGTCACCAACTTACAGTAGAAATTGCAAACTTTCATTTCGCAATGGTGTGGTCAGTACAAGCGGATTTTCTTCGCCATACGATGCAAATGCGAATGTGGTATCTTCACGAAGGTCATATTTTGGGAAGGAGTTGAATATAAGACTGCAATTTCTCTTGTGATGTTTATAACAGGATGATTGTGTAGAAAAATCCGTGTCGTTGAATAACAGAGGGGTTTTTGCTACAGGAAAAATGCCGGATTTGGGGCTAAAATATCTCAAATGAGTCATCTTAAAGAATTCTGAAATTTGCTCTCGAGAAAGCGGTTTGGTCAAGAAAAAGTTGTTTATGGGAGTTAAAATTATGCCTTTCAAGAAGTGTAGAAATTTGAAGCTGCATATACACATATAATCCGCTTGCACTGACCAAACCAATTAGAAATAAAAGTTACAATTTGGATTGTGAGCTGACCACTAACAAGGCTTCCGTCACACTAAATTTCAGTTTTAAATTAGATATTTAAGCCCGAAATCCTACATTTTTCGACGAAAGGCCATGTTGGAAACCCCAAAGAAATGAAGGAATGTAATTCAACCAAACGATTTTTTAAATATAAACACTCTTTTGGTAAGTCTAAACATTACAAATAACTGTAGCTTTATATTTCACTGCTTCACAGAAAGAAATTGTGATCTCGTTAAAGATACCACATTTGCATTTGCATAGTATGATGGCGGAGAAACTCCACTTGCACTGACCCAGCGAGCCAAATGCCGACCAAGACGGCAAATAGTAGGGGATTTTGGTCGGGCCGGGGTCGGGGAAAGGCAGAACCCAAATTAGTAGTCGGGAAGTATATGGGGGAAAGGTCGGCGTGCAGCCACAAGTGGCGTTTGGTCGTCGGGCCATTTCCGGGTCGCCGTTGGTCTCGGACTTGCTGGCATAGAGGCGAAACCCCGAACATCCCGCAGCACTTGATGGTGGGAAAAGGATGGGCCCCGCCCATTACCTTAGGTCGGTAGAAGGCGGCTCCCCGTCCATTTCCTGATGGTCGAGAAAAGAGCGGGTTCCGTCCATTCTTGACAGTCGGGAAATAAGAGAGACCCCATCCACTTCCTGGTGGTCGGGAAAAGGTTGGGGGTCCGACAATTTTCCGACCGTTTTAATCTGGAATTTATGTAACTCAAGTATCGGCATTCCGTTGCAAAAGAATTCTGCCGATAGTCTAGAATATAGAAAGATGAAAAAAGGAAACGTTCTTTACATTTGTTAAATACAAAAGTGACAGGGCTTGAAAAAAAAACTATTTTTTTTTAAACAACCCACCTGGGCCCAGGTGTTTTTTTTTCGGGTTTAATTGGGTTTTTTTCGGGTTTTTAAAGTGTCTTTTTTCTCAAGTGGGACCAACCCGAAAAAATCCACTCGGTTTAATTGGGGTGGGCCCACCTTGGCAAACCCTGCCATGTGGGGTCAGGAACTCATAATTTATTATTATTACTAGCTGTTGTCTGCAGCGTCACTCGACTCGAAAGCCGTCCTTGAGTATCTTGCTGTATGGTCTAGTGCCGGTCCGGGTGGTCGTGCTGGCTAGTTCGCTGGTCTGACGACTCAAGGATCGCGGGTTCGAATCCCGTCTCGGGCATGGATGTGATTTTAAATGTGTTGTCCGTAGTAAGATAAACGCATAATAAATGTCAAAATGGTATAAATAAATGTAATGTAACAGGAAATTAAATAAACTAGATTTTTTTTTAAAAAAAAAAAGCGGATAAAGCACTGGAGAGCTGTTCTAAGGGTATCGGGTTCGATCCCACCACAGGTGTTGCGACCAAGCGAACATGGGTCGCTACATATTTTCCCCGTACCAAGAAAAGAAAAGAAAGACAATGCCCCCCAAAATTGGATTTCTTTTCTTGAAGATCGACAAATCCTCAAGGTTTTCTGACCGAAGGAAAAAGAGAGGATGAAGTAGGAAGAGTCTTAATTCCCATTACTTAACAACTCCTCTTTCCTTTCTTCGTTACAATCAAAAACACGGAGATTACCTCCGTCCTGGCCCACCATGGCCACAACCTGAACTCGTTTCGGGATTAGGACTCAACGCGACACCAGAAGATTGGTTATCAGGCAGCCGTGTGAGAGAATCTCTTTGAAGATAGTTTGTTGCCATACCTATGAAAAGACTGCTGACAACCCTGATAAGGACTGCTCCCTAAGTTTAACACCTGGGACGAAGAATACTGAAATTTTCCAGGGACACCCAGTTCCCGGCATACAACTTCCGAAGACGTCGTAGAGTTTGAACTCGAAACCATATCGGCTGTGCAACTCGCTACCAGCCCTGGGGCAGGTTTCTGCATAGTATACATGACTGAACAATAACCGCATCTGTGATGGCAACTAGGATAAGTGTCCCTTCCTTGTTTGTTGTCATAAGGTCTTCGATTAGTATTATGATTAGGATTACGAGTGTTGTCCTTTGTGTTATTAGTGTTGTCCACGAATATTCTTTGACAACGTAGAAAAATAACTGTTTTACTCAATACCTCACACACGAACCCTATTCTCAGTGTTGCCACCTATACATAAAAGTGAAAATTACCTGTACTTCTATACCATTCTACGTATCTGCGCCAAACTTTGCGGGAGTATTTCTTAACACCCTAAGAAAGTGACAGTGTGGTTCAAAACCTCCCACAACCACCCCATTGTCAATGTTACGTCAATATTTATGGATCGCAGCGATGTAAGTCTCATAATCTATTATCTTCTGTTCCAGGAAAATAAATCTCAAACCGAAATAAGTTGTATATAGGATTGCCAGAAGCTGATACTTTACATTTGTATGTTTTACTATATGAGTGTTTTATCCATATTTGGTCACTTTTGATACTGTAAATATTGTATGTCTAACATTTGATTCTTTTGTTTCAGGTCAGAGAAGGTGCCTCTGATTCATTGAGACTAATGTAGAAGATTTCAGCTGATGAATTGCATAGTGTGTTTGAAAGGAAAAACTTTTGTAACAAACCTGATAGAGATGCTCTACTGAAACTTAAAGATTATGCTATAAGCGAGCATGTTACGGAGAATGGGAATTTGCAGCCCCTTTGTGAAAGAATCTCAAAAGTAACCGAAGAAGACTTTCTGCAGCAAATAGTGTACCACAGTGCTTGTTACAAACATGTCGTCCATACCCAAAAACTACAAAGAGCTGAAAAGAGACTATTGGCTACACCTACTCCTGCCAAACGAGGCCGTCCCTCAACGTCTTCAAAGTGTGGAAATGAGAATCATAGCTGTGAAACTAAAAGATGTGGACCGCATGTCAGAGAAAAGCTATGTGATTCCAAATGTGAGGAGCGCGATAGAGGAGAACTGTTCTTTGTGTCAACAGTGTCTATGGGAGAAATATTCTTGTTTATAAAAGAAAAGACAACACTTTAAACAGCTTATTATAATGCATATTCCAGAAACAGAATTTGTCAAACCAAGTCGTGTCAATGAAAGTATTGTCGGAAGCCGTAACAGATTTTGAACAGTTGAAACTGACGAAACAGACGTGATATGTTTGTCCAGAGTAGCAGCTGTTCTAAGGCGTGAAATCTTTCAGAGCAATAGTTGGGAATTCAAGGGATCATTTACGGATTTTAAACCCCCGATGAAACTTTATTCTTCCCAGAGTGTTTAGTTGGAGGAACAAAATGCCCGAACTTAACAGAAAGTCGCCGCTGTGATGATATTAATAGATTGTCAAATTTATTGTCACAGCAAATTATAAACACCTTCAAAAGTTTTAAATATCATACCAACCAAAACCTGGGAAAGGTTTTCAGTCAAGAATGGAAACACCATTATCAACTGGATTTTCACTTACTATTCATAAACGAAGTAGGAATAAAAGTCTTGCGTTGTATTAGATTTGTTGATGAAGGTTTCTCAGGACAGACAAAGGATTATTAACTGCTTCCTTTTTTACATCCTCATTTTGGTTAATCACCAAAAGGGAACCATGACGAGTTCGTTGTCCATCAGAAGCATTTTCTTCAAAATTGATGATGTCAATAACAAAAGTAGTTTTCTGCTCTTTTTAACAAACGCCGGAATACAGAATTCACCACGTTTTGATATTATTTCACACACAGCAGAAGCAATCCTTTTTTCAAGCTGAATTGTATCCTTATACGTACATCCTATTCCCAAGTTAGATACGACATCGATAAGACTTTTAATCCTACTTTGTTTATGAATATTAAGTGAAATTCTAGTTGATAATGGTGTTTCCATTCATGACTGAAAATCTTCTCCAGATTTTTGTTGGTATAATATTTGTCTAACACTTTTGAAGGTGTTTATAATTTGCTGTGACAATAAATTTGACAATCTATTAATATCATCACAGCGACCTTCTCTTAAGTGAGAATTTTAGAGAAATTCTGAGAAAGAATAAAGTTTCATCGGAGGTTTAAAATCCGTAAATGATCCCTTGAATTCCCAACTATTGTTCTGAAAGATTTCACGCCTTAGAATAGCTGCTACTCTGGACAAACATATCACGTCTGTTTCGTCAGTTTCAACTGTTCAAAATCTGTTACGGCTTCCGACAATACTTGCATTAGCACTATGCCTTCACTTTCATTGACACGACTTGGTTTGACAAATTCTGTTTCTGGAATATGCATTACAATAAGCTGTTTAAAGTGTTTCTTGTGATCACTTTGGGCATTATCAGTTCCGTATTCTAACAATAATTCATTGTATTGTTCATTAACTTGATTCACAGTCGTAATTTCACCAGCAATGAGAGAACACTTCAAAATGTTAATTATATCTATATCTGCAATATAAGGTGCACTTCTATCATGCATGTTGTATCTTCTCTCCTTCTGTTTACATTTTCCTTCTTCATTTCTTAGGCAATGACGATGTCCATAGCTACACAGTCAAGTGGTTGACTAATCATTGCTAAGGTCACCGCACTCTGTCTTTTCTTTTATAAACAAGAATATTTCTCCCATAGACATTGTTGACACAAAGAACAGTTCTCCTCTACCGCGCTCCTCACATTTGGAATCACATAGCTTTTCTCTGACATGCGGTCCACATCTTTTAGTTTCACAGCTATGATTCTCATTTCCACACTTTGAAGACGTTGAGGGATGGCCTCGTTTGGCAGGAGTAGGTGTAGCCAATAGTCTCTTTTCAGCTCTTTGTAGTTTTTGGGTATGGACGACATGTTTGTAACAAGCACTGTGGTACACTATTTGCTGCAGAAAGTCTTCTTTGGTTACTTTTGAGATTCTTTCACAAAGGGGCTGCAAATTCCCATTCTCCGTAACATGCTCGCTTATAGCATAATCTTTAAGTTTCAGTAGAGCATCTCTATCAGGTTTGTTACAAAAGTTTTTCCTTTCAAACACACTATGCAATTCATCATGCTGAAATCTTCTACATTAGTCTCAATGATTCAAAGGCACCTTCTCTGACCTGAAACAAAAGAATCAAATGTTAGACATACAATATTTACAGTATCAAAAGTGACCAAATATGGATAAAACACTCATATAGTAAAACATACAAATGTAAAGTATCAGCTTCTGGCAATCCTATATACAACTTATTTCGGTTTGAGATTTATTTTCCTGGAACAGAAGATAATAGATTATGAGACTTACATCGCTGCGATCCATAAATATTGACGTAACATTGACAATGGGGTGGTTGTGGGAGGTTTTGAACCACACTGTCACTTTCTTAGGGTGTTAAGAAATACTCCCGCAAAGTTTGGCGCAGATACGTAGAATGGTATAGAAGTATATTCATAGTTTCACTTTTAAGTATAGATAGCAACACTGATAATTGGGTGGTTGTGGGAGGTGTTGAACCACACTGTCACTTTCTTAGGGTGTTAAGAAATACTCCCGCAAAGTTTGGCGCAGATACGTAGGACGGTATAGAAGTACAGGTAATTTTCACTTTTATGTATAGGTGGCAACACTGAGAATAGGGTTCGTGTGTGAGGTATTGAGTAACAAACAACAACAGTTATTTTTCTACGTTGTCAAAGAATATTCGTGGAAAGTTTATTGAGTATACGTTGAACGGTGTAGAAGTGTTTATGTAATATGTATGTATTATTTCACTTTTGCTTGCCAATCCCAGAAAGCGGCCATCTTGCGCGCCATCTTGGAAAATAGGGAAAACGTTGAATGAAAAATTGGCACCCAACAATTTGAAAATCTACACATCTTGAAACTATAGATTCCAGCCAAAAAATGAAACTTAGCACGAAAATCGAGCGGGAGCCATTATTTACGACATTAGACACCCCACTATAAGGGCATAACATTTCTTTAAAAAGTGGTTCTGTTTTTTTCAGGTATGTAGGAACCCACATATGAACAATTTTTTTTTTTTTTTTTTTTCTAAAATGGTGACGCAACCATTTTTTCTACAATTAGATGCTTTGTCATGAAATGACCCATTACGTATGTTTTAGTCTCTGGCGTAAAATGTGAGAAGAAATGCTCATTATTTCAAAAGATTAGAACAAACCGCCTTACTCAAATGGTAAAATAAATAGTTTATTTTATTCTGCATAGCTGTGATCACTCATAAGACCGTATCGTTATGTGCATCTAGGCACAAGGTACTGGGATATTGGATGTAGCTGATTAAGAAAAACAGGCAAAAGTCTCAGAAAATAGGTTTAGTCTCATTCTGAAATATTATTGACATTCTGTAGCGCCATTAACACTCACCGAACTGTATGATCGTTGTCTTTCTGGCAGCTGACCTCTGTCAGTCTGTTTCCAAATGTAAAGTTGAACTGTCTTGTACCGCGGAGCGTGTGAATGTTCTTACTAGAAGATATCACTTAACTCTCTCTAGTCCGCCGTTTGTCTCTACCAATATATTAAAACAGTTCTCCTCTTTTAGGGAAATGAGGAGCTTAGGAAACTACATGGGTCAGCATGTTTCCAGGGGAGGTGATGGTCCATGCAGTTTGAAGCTCCTGTGTTTTCCAATCATACAGTCCGGAAAAGTTTCTTGCGCTATAAACACAATTGAAAGCCACATTAACAGTTGGTTACATAACTATAACATTACATATGAGTTCTTATGTACTATTATCCATGAGTCGGCTTCTTCCGTCTTTGCATACTGTCTATGTATGTGTTTGTTAATAAATCGTAAACAACATACGACCTGCAAAAGTTCGACCGAAGGTAGTTCTGCCGTTTACACACACGTCACTATAGATGATTACATCTGGTACTCGATTCGACCGATATACCTTACAAGACGAATAAAATGCTATATAATAATCCACAACTTTAGCAGTGAATGAAATAAACACCACATGCAAATGTCTCACATTTAGCGATGATAGTACTATTTTTAAGAATATAAATCCCATGCTGTAATAAGAATATTTAGAAGTAACTTCCGTATGATAAAGAGCTATAGACAAATACTCTACACACACTTATATATTGTTATTAGACGATTTATTTAATTTGTATCTAACCTTCACATATAATATACCGACGTTCTTTCAACACTCACCACTTCTCTGATGCCATATTTTAAACAAAGTAATTACTTATGTAATGAAATGCTTGTATGGATACTTATAAAACTGATTATTATTATTTTATCTGATTATTGATGTTCTGAGGAATATATCATTACATAAAAATAAATATTCCAGAACGGGATTCGAACCCAGGACCTCACGATTAGAAACCACACGCTCTACCACTGAGCCATCTATCTACTTCTTTCTGATAGAACTTTTTCTGAAGAAACATGACTGAATTTTTGGTGTCCAAGACAATGGCATTGATATCCGTTGCAAATGCTGTTGTTTCTCTCTCCTTTGTCTTGTTTATTGTACTATGAATGCGAGAAATACGTTTGCTGTGTTTGCTTTCATTGGAGATGTTCTTTTACGTATGAAAAGATAGGTGACAAAACCATCACGTGATCAGATGTATGCATAGTTTGTAAATACTGTATCATTTCGTATATCAATGAATGTCATTTTTTTTCTACACCTAATAACATTTCAACATGTCTTATTGTACTTAAAAAAAGAGAAACATGTTTGCACATTTTTTTTTTTTTTCAATTGCGAAGGTTCACCCTACCTTTCAGGGTTCGAACCTGGCATCTTTAGTTTACTGTTTCCGAAGATACCCGAAGTTGGACTTTGAGAATTTTCAGCTGGAAATTGCCCTAATCAAGGCGGTCATCCATTTACCATATGGTTACTATGATAAAAACATTGCATTTAGACATACGATCACTTGCATCGCACGGATGAACGAACACAATAGTAAAAGTTCTTTTATCTCTTCTGTAAAATAAACACTTTTGACTTAACCAGTTTTTCCGCGTCACCATAAATATGTGTGGGTGTTGGAAGTGTTTCGTACAGATTGTCTATGAATTCTTTCCATTTCATCTATCAATATTCCGTTCTGATCGCTAATGAGATAACCATTCTTGTCTTCTAACAACGAGAAAGATTTTCTTCCATTCTTCCCAAGTCCATCATTTTTGTTTCTTGTACATCAGATCATATATTCCTGTTTTTTTTTTAAATTATTATTTACATGGTAATTCTGTTTGTCATGTCTCTTCTCATAATTTAACTTCCTATATCATAGATTGGGATAACTTGGGCAGTACTGTAGTTTTGGAAGCCATGGATCACTGTTACACTTTGATACTCACAACAACTACCTCATACATTCCTTCCAAGCCGGTAGTTATAAAAGTATATAATAATATAAAGATATGTATTAAACAGATACATGGTATTATGTATTTTACTCTACCGAATTCTACGGTACATCGTTTTATCTTTCCTTATCTATCCGCCTTCATGGTCCGCTTTTATTTCTCCAGCACTTCTGTAGCCCTTTGGTTTCATTCTTCCTCTGCTTCTCTTCGTGATATTCTATCTCTCTTCTCCTGTATTAAATAAACAGAGCTTCATATGATCCCATTGTTTGTTACTACCTCTATCTGTTCCTTCCTAATTTGAGCATTTTTCTTCGAACTGCTTTTATTATTATTACCTCATTTCTGGCCAAATTCCGCATTTCTGGTTTCCTTCTATTTATGTTTTTACATTATGTTAGGCCCAATTATCCCATGAATGAACACGGGCTTCAAGAAAGAATTTTCCGTTATTCATTTACAAATATCCCTTAAAAAACCTTCCTAATATCGCACATAATTAATCTGAAACCATTCTTCACTAGAAAGTAAGTGTTCAGAAATACCTTGTTCTTATACGATAATTACGCTTTGGTTACATAGCAACTAAATTAGTAAATCACCTATAACGTATACGTATCTACGTATCTACGGTAGTAAATTTTAGATTTACGAGTACACTCTTCCACGAACGAGTTCGCCAAATGCCTTCCGAAAAAGCGAAGATTGAAGTGATTCTATCTTCCGATTCCGAAAAGCTATATCTGACGGATCTGGAAAAAATACTACTACTAATAAAAAGTTTCTAGTGATTTCGGCTCGTCCCATTTTAATAAATTTTTAAAAGTCTGAATGCAACATAGATGCCCCATTCGAACCCACAAAGGAGCAGCTGAAAAACCAAAACCTCTCAAAACATGACCACCAAAGTCGGATCCCGATAAAAAAAAATTTCATCAGAGCTCTTACTAATGACCTTTAAATCATAGATTTGCAATTTGAACCGAAAAAGTTCCACTGTCGATACCAGTTCACATATCAACATTATGGAAATTTATGAACGCACATTGCACCGATGACCCTGAAATTTTGCACGGAGATAGTAGAGAGCAAGTCTCGTGCTTTACAAGATTACATTACTTCGCAAGATTACATAGGGCTCTACGCTTTTGACCTACCAAAATCGAGAAACTCAATTATTAAACACATAATCGAGTGTTACGTACGAACGATTAATCCGATTCTAGCCAAAGTTAGCATACTGGGAATATTCTCAAGGCCACATTAAAATGTTAAAACATTTAGCGTTTTCATGGCAAAGGGATTCATTAAATAAATATATAGTCGAGCATTACGTGGAAATGATTGATCCTATTCCAGCCAAACCTGACAACGATGCAGGAAAATGCTCTTAAACCTTTGAAAGTATTAGAACGTTAAAACTTTTGCTGCATCCATGATAACGATACTCAGGTATTAAACACGTATTCCAGCATGACGAAGAAACGATTGAACCCGATCAGACCAAACTTCACTAATTACTGCAGGGGAATAAATACTCTCAGAGCTTCAACCACTCTGGAATGTTCAAACATTTGCCATTTTCACGGTAATGAGACTCCATTAAGTTTCTAAAATATTGAATTAAATATCAATTTCCTGCTTAGCTCAATTCAATAGACATAACAAACGATGAATGCCGCCTAGCATGAAAATAACTGACTGAAAAGATTTTACATCATCTTTATAATATGAACTTATACATACAAGACATACATGAATGATCGTACGTACCTGTAACTAAAATAAAATTAGTTCTGTGGTTTTAAATTCCACTTTTCTTATTTGTTTGTTCAGCTGTCATTTAGAATTGTTGGTTAATCATTCCTGAAATAATTTATTTTAAAATTTTCGCATGGATGAGTAGATGCTCTCCATTGTTTCCTGTTAACAAGGAAATGGCATAAACTTCGCAATAACGACGAGTACCTGGTTAGGAACCGGATCTCCTACTCGGGTAATTCCTGGTTTCAAATCTAGTACTAGGTTTCACCTTGTACCTGTGTATCATCCGGTTCCGGCCAGTTCTCCAGTATTAACCAGTCATTACTCTGTATTCGCTGCTTTCAGTTACTATGTGTTTTGTATCAGGTCTCATTCGGTACTACAAAGTATATCCATCTCGTTAAGAAACTGAATACGAATGTGAATTACAGAATAGATAACCAATCGTGTATACCAGTTTGCGAAGATGTTCTATCTAGAAAATTGTTTTATTAATTCGGTTAATTGTATATTTGCTTTTTTCCACAAATATGGGCTCACAGACACGCCTTGCAGAAACAAGGTCAGTTATTTTCCCAAATTTTCGTGAAAGTGAACAATTGTCCCTCCCCGATTTTTTGTCAACTTGTGTTATACATACTGTAAGTGATATATGTATTTAAAAGTCTGCCTGAGTCTAGCGCTCCTCACAGAAAAAATATTACGATCTTTTAAAATGTATCCATCTTTACAATCCAGAAAACTTACACTAATATAATGTATTGATATTTATCTAAAGCAATCATTTATTTTTGTCAAAATTTGGATTGATTACACTATAATCTATTCGTGTTTGGTCGGAAATTGTAAGCGATTCTTTTTTCACAGAATTATAAAAAAATTCTCCTAAAATTTACAGCTTAATTAGCGGAAAATATTGATGTGTTACTGTTGTTCACCAACCGGAAGCAAACTTAAACACCTATATTTGATATTTCTTCTCGGAAACAAGGGGACAAAAACGAAATCTTTAATTATAAGCTAGAGGAAATAAATTTAGTCACAGGTATTAATTAATGCACTCAAAATATAGCTTATAATCTGACTAAAATTAGCTTGCCACTTGGTATTTCAGGAACCCTGAACTAATGCTCTCGTGTAAACTCGCCCTGCGACACCATATCTCACTCACGATAACTACCAATTTGTCGACTGGATTGAAAAGAGGTTGATATTCGATTTCACAAATGGGCTCTAAGACATTACTAGTGGAACCACATTATCACTTCACAGGATAAAAGAGTAATATAAGATAAAACTTAACAGCTAAAGTACATAGTCATCTCAAATAAACGAAGATAGACCTGTCTCTCAAATATACATAAAAACTCTCCGCAACATAGCTGGTTCATTCCCTAACAATGACGCCATGTCAGAATGTAATAACGTTGTCTGAGATGATTATATCCTGGACAATCTAAAAGGACGTGACGAATACTTAAAATTCCGTTGCATTCACTACGATGCGGAGGGTCCAAACGTCGCAACAGATATCCATGAGTCATGCGACTGTGCCCTCCTAAACAAATGAACGTAGGTGACAAATGTCTTCAAATTTGAATTTCTGGGAACAAAACTAGCCTCAAACAATATGACACATGATCCCCTTCCCATTTAAATTTCTCGAGCTGAATTCAAGACGGCGTCCGTGAATCTCATACCACCACCAGTTGCAGCCCTTCCTCAACTGTCATTACCCAAAGGTTGGATCATATTCCCGCAGCGGTTTTATCATGACAAGTGTCTTCATACGTATTTCTTACAATGTACAAATAAGCAAATTTGCAAAAAGGTAGGGTCTATGGATGTCATTTTCGTGCATTACAGGTTAAAATCTAGTGAGAAAAAAATATTTCATGTAAATATCGGATAATCAGCTGGGATAGTTCCATCGTTAGTTTCTTTTGAAATCTTCATTTTAATCACGCGACAACTGACAAATCGTTGTCCTTTACCTGAAAACAATTCTTTTCTGTACTCATATTCCTCGTCAGACATCTTAATTCTTCTCTGTTTATGCACATCTCGTAGCAACCTCCTTATTATCGAATCTGTAAGAAATAAATTTAAGATGTTAAGGATGACATGTAAATAAGTCTGATACAATAAACGTTCTGTTTCATTATAAAATATACATATCAAAGCTATTGCTATAAATCCATCACTTACTGCCATACTTATTGATTCAGAAATAAATAGAAAATTTATTTGATATGACTATCCTCGAATGGTTTTAACATATAATTATTTTAAATTATACATTACTAGGAGTGAACAAACAATTAAGAAAGGAAGAACAGCAGCAGCAGACTGTACCGAGATGGTCCAAATTCAAGAAATAACATGATCTTACATATCTATACAAAGGGTAAGAAACTTCACTCTCTCTCTCTTCATTGTCAAAACTAAGACAATAAGACAAAATTTGTATATGATCTTATCTTCGGTTTAAATAACTCTAAGGCTTACGGAACTCGTAAGTTCATCACCACAGTAACAAACGTTCGCTATTGAAGTCCATCATGTGCAAGATTACGCGTTTTCATTACGAACATCTACCTATCGAAGATATCTCCTAATATTGTGATCCCAACAACGCCTCGGTCTTCCCAACAGTCTCTTTCTATCCTGCTTACCACCCATGATACAATATTTGTTTTCCCTCCATCCCAGATACATCGCCTACCGATCTTAGCCGTCGCGATTTCATTATTCTTATAGTACCGGATGAATCATACAGTCTGTGTGGTTCTTCACTGTGCAGTCTGCTTCATTCTCCGGTTCTCTCACCCCGTTTCGGTCCGAGTATCTTTCTCAAAGCCTTATTTTCACATATAAGTAATTTATGTTTATCTGCCAGGGTCGTACTCCAACTTTCGCCGGCCTGAGCCAAAGTTGCCTAAAGGCCTTAAAATAAACTTCAATTTTCAATTTCCAACTTTGGCAACCATAAAGTATTATCGGCAGAAAGAACCTTATTCCTAAAGCAACCATGGCTCTCTGAATTAGAAATATTTGCCCTCCAAGGTTAAGTTTTAGACATGCGATGTGAGTCATACATCTTTCCAAATATGACATACGACTCTCAAGTATTTTCTCAAAATCTCGAGAAGGATTTTTTTTTTAATAGATGATGCACCAGACCGTCAACGAATCTTTGTTCATCCATATCACGATTGTTTGACCTTGAATCTCCACTACCTTCTGACATGTATTGAAGCTGCTTTTCTTTGTTGCGTAATTGTCTGTAATAATCTGTTAATGCCAAAAACAAATCCAGAGTTGCGAACTAAAATTTTAACGCCAAATATATTGCAAGAGATCTTTAATGTCTATCTCCGACATTAAACTGAAAAACGTAGGTAGAAGAAAAACAGGAATTAGCAAGCACTGAAGAGGTTTAAAACGAGACAATGAAAGAGATATTTGTGGAAAAGATAAAAAAAAAGTACTAAAATTCTTAAGGAGATGAAAAATGGTAAAGCAATGGGTATGGATACGGTTTCCATTGAACTGATTTAAAAATCCTGGGAAAGAAAGGAACAAAGGAAATACTGAAAATCTGCAACGAAATTTCTGACTCAGGAAAATGGACAAGAAACTTTTTGGAAACAGTAATAATTCCACTGGAAAAGAAGTTGACCGAACTATAAGCCTAATAGTGCACTCAGAAAAGTTTCTTCTACGAGTATTAAACAGAAGATTGTACGGTAGGGTGAATGCAGAAATTGAAATGAAGTACTTTGGATTGAGAAAAGGGAAAAGAACAAGGGATGCTATTGGTTTGTTAAGAACAATAGGAGAAAGATACATACAGAAAGGTAAGGAAGTATACGTAGCATTTGTCGATTTGCAAAAGACATTTGATATAGTCAAATGCAAAATATTAATGCAAGCATTGAAGAATGCAGGTGTAGAATGGAAAGATCGAAGACTTATAAGGAACTTGTATCTAAATCAAAGAATGAGGGTAAAAGTGTACGGCGACCTATCAGAACAAACAGCAATTGGTCGAGGAGTAAGGCAGGGATGTGTGTCTCAACCACTTTGTTTAATATACCGTATATCTAGAAGAGGTTGTAAAAAGATTCTTCAAAAGCGAAGAATGCGTTAAGGTCGGAGGAAGAAAAATTAAATGCATTAGTTTTGCGGATGATATGGTTCTTCTTGCAGAAAATGAGACATCACTTAACAAGATGTTAAAACAGCTGCAAGAAAGCTGTGAAGAACATGGAATAAAAATAAACGTAAATAAAACGAAAGGGAGTTATTACAAATTAAACCATAGCAAACATTAAGATTGGAAGAGAAGAGTGTAGAATGGATAGCCAGCTTCAAGTATTTGGGAATTATTGTAAGAAGAATTTATTCTGCGGATAGATGAACAAAATTGGGGAAGAGATTAATTAAACGTTTTCTATGGAGTATTCTGTTGTTTGGGGCAGAAACATGCACTCTACGAGAGAGCGAAAAAAGAAAAATGGAAGCCTTTGAAATTTGGATATGGAGAAGGATGGACAAAAATAGTTGGATACAGAAGATAAAAAATAAAGAACTGCTGAAGAGATTAAGTGAGAGACGAACAATCCTGGAAACAATTAAGAAGAGAAAGAGAATCTGGTTAGGACACTGACTGCGCAGAGACTGTCTACTGAGGGATGAAATTGGAGGTATGGTTGAGTGAGAGAGAGGAAGAGGAAGACGACGAATATTAACGAAGATAAATCGTACGTTGAGATAAAAAGAAAAGATCAAGATCGGGACAAATGGAGAGGTTTTAGCTTGCCTTGAAGGACCTGCCGCTTTCAGCAGAACACTAATGATGATGATTTATGCAGCACATATGAAATAAACTCTATTTTATTGAAACTTACAATACATTAATTCGTAGTATCTGAACAACAGTATTGGCAAAATTTTTATTTGACCGTGTTTTAGCAGAGTTTAAGAGATCATTGTAATGATTGAATACTATCATCTATAAATTCAGGTTCCCTGACAATATTCAGTCTAGAGTATCAGTTCCAAAACCATACACTTTTTATCACTACAATATTTACACATGAAAATTGCAATTCACGTGTAGCATACCATGTTTGCTAACGTCACATGTAAATTATTAGCCCGTACTGACATATATATAACTGCTCTGCTCTGATTGTGAGCAGACTTGTTTTTCGGTTTGTTAGTCTGAAATAAAAAAACAACAATCTATTAGCGCACGCTGTCGCATACTGTTGCAATGAAAGAGTCCATTTTTTTTATTATTCTTCCATGGTACGTGTTATCGGAATGAAAAATGCAAACGGTACTCTTTTGAATGTTGTATACAAGGAATTGCATAATATTTGCTATACAGACACTATAAATCCACGTTATTGTTTCTTTTATTACAAGTCGGAAGGCCAACCGGAGTACAATTCAAATAATAAAAAGAAAAATAGTTCGTAAACTAAAGCAGCGGCACAATTAACAATGTTAAGAACAATACTATTGATTATTAACAGTATTCACAGTTCTCCAGACAAGCTCTCCTCTTAGTACATTGTGAAACATATTTTACCAAACAAAATGTATCCTAAGACCCACCTGAGTTATTCTGTTTTATCCTCTCTGAATGACTAATTGTTTTGGTCGACTGTTGTCGTCCCGACGATAGATGCCTGACTCGGGGAAATTCTCTAAAACAAAGAAATAATTAAAGATATAAATTAACATACCAGATTATACACATAGTAGATATATAGATCAACGGGATTTTTCGCAAATTAATGTGAAATTATCGAAATTATATACTGAATGCGAACACCTAAGACATACTATGAAGTTACTCCTACAAGAGATTTACGAAAAAATTTACTTGATAGTAAGGAATCTAGTAAACCAGCCCGCAGTTCTGAGCAACCAACTAGCAAAGAACTTCAATCTACATGTATAATCTATCCAATTTTCGTATATATATATATATATATATATATATATATATATCCCCATCACAGACGAAACCATCTGAACGATTTTTACTCATTTTTACACAAAGGTGTACACTGGTCTTGGGCATGTTTTTAATACATCAGTTAGTGATTGAACTATCATTTCCAAGGCAACAAGACTCAATGATCAAACACATGTTCTTGCACAATGTACAAACGTCTTAACACACCGCAATCAAACTTAGCACGATGACAGATGGGTATCGTAAGTCTTGGATCTTGTGTCGTCAATCATTGGCTTGCGAAACAACGCAAGCGTTGTATTAATTGGAAACTCCCAAGTGTAGTCACATGTAACAGTATATTTCAATGTCAAGAATGTCACGGAATCAAGAAATGTATTCCAGGAAAGAGGAACATTCCTTCACGCACGTGTATATCCCACAGATATTTATAAAACTCCTCAACAACAAGAGTCATTTGACGGATCTATGTATCATTTTCTGAGAAACGAACTAAAACTACAAGCACGTGGACACCAAGTAACACGTTAAATTATTCTAGATTTTACCGAAACTTCTTGCAAAACAACGTCAAATGTCGTGGGTAATCATCACCCGAACCTTGCGTCGAATCGAGATCCCACGCTAACTTAGATCTCCAGAAATACGAAAAAGCAGTATCGGTTGTACCTGGATTCTATTGCTCTTAGTAAGTTGCTATGTCTTGATTCAAGATCCGACGACAAGATCTTCGTCTACTGAGCCTCTCATATTGTGATACTCAAGAACATTATTAATCGTTAATCGCAGTGACAGGCAATGGTGAACTTAGTATTGAGTTGCAGTGCAAGAACTTGTTAGAACATTACATCAGTTCCACCATCATTTATGTTATTCGTACCTGCAGCGCACCTGAACTTTAGAATATGCGAGTGAATATCTGTGATTAGAGTTCGACATCTTATCCTCCTCCTCTATCTTCTTCAATCGATAAGTGGGAGTATTTCTACATTATACACCCTCCATTCCAAAAGAAACCGAACGTTTTAAAAAAACAAAAAAACAATGTACATTTTGGAACAAATCATTTTTATTAATCAATGTATTCCCCTTCTGCATCGATACACATATTTGCACGCTCCAACAAGTTGTCAAACGACTTCTCCATGTACTTTATTGGAATGGTCTTTAGGACGGCGGTCGTCGCCTTCTCAATGGCTTCAATCGATGCGTGCCACTTTCCTTTCATCGCCAAATGCAGTTTCGGGAACAGATAGAAATCGCACGGAGCGAGATCTGGTGAATAGGGCGGATGATGCAAACGAATAATGTGATTTTTGACCAAAAATTCAGTTACAAGTCGCGAACGATGTGATGGTGCATTATCGTCCAAAAGAGTCCAACTGCCGATTTCTCGATATTCGGGCCGAATACGACGAATTCTTGCCAGCAAACGCTTCATGACGCCCAAGTAAAACTCTCCAGTGACTGTCTGGCCGGGCTGAACAAATTCTTTGTGGATAATTCCTTTTGAATCGTAAAAACAAATCAGCATCACCTTAACTTTTGACTTCACCAAGCGACTTTTTTTGGGTGGTCCTTCATCCGGCGCTCTCCATTCAGCACTTTGCCGCTTTGTTTCGGGCTCATAGTCAAAACACCACGTCTCGTCACCAGTTACAATCGATTTCAAGAAGTTTCGATCCTGCCGAGCACTTTTAACAATGTCTTTGCAATGCGCAATTCGATCAACTTTTTGGTCTTCGGTGAGTTTGTGTGGTACAAACCGCGAATTAACCTTCTTAAGGCCCAAAACTTCGGTCAAAATGCGGTATGCGGTTGTTTGAGGAATGCCTAATTCCATTTCAATAACTTTCACCGACGCTTTTTTGTTATGTTTGATGAATTCACGCACTTTTTCGATGTTTTCTTCCGATAATCCGGTTCTGGGACGGCCTGATCTTTCGTCATCATCCAGCGTCTCTCTACCCGATTTGAATCGCCTGAACCACTCGTAAACTTGCGTACGGGATAGACACTCATCACCATATGCATTTTGTAGCATTTGGTGCGTTTCAGTAAAAGGTTTACCCAGTTTAACACAAAACTCAATTGCAGCTCGTTGTTTGAAACTCATTTTCCGACCGATGTACACAACACACTGACAGTTGAAACGCAATAACTTTGTTGCCGTGCATCCAAATGTCATGACATTGATACCAGTTGTCAATGAGGGACTACGCCATCTACCGGTAAAATATTACAACAGATGGCACTAGTGGTACTATTTGTTTTCAAAAGTTCGGTTTCTTTCGGAATGGAGGGTGTAAATTCTCAAATTCAAATGGTTATATAGACGATGCTATTTGTATATCATGAATTATATTGTATTTAGTATAAGTTTAGATTGTGTAATATACGTTAATTGAGCCATGCGACACCTATACATTCAAACCATAGTTACATCATAAAATGTTTATGAAGTATCTCACTTCCTTAACCTTGACATATTTAGTAATGATTTATTAGCTATAATACGCCCACCAATCACTCCTCTCGTAATTGAGGTGAGCGAGTTAGACATATTCTATATTTATGAATCGTTCGCATTCCTACTGAAGCTGCCCCCAAGTAGGACAGTGGCACAAGTGAAAATTTTTTCGTCTCTCGGATATCGTTTCTAAAATCTGTTCCTATGAACTGGTTGTAAGGGAATATAGACAGACTTGAAAATTTATTACAGTATTATTCTTTCCTCTGATACATGAGCAGAAAGAACAAAACTCAATTTTTAAGTATACAAGGAGTGCTTTCCTTGCAGTAGCGTGCAAAGTATTATTTAAATACAAAAGTGACAACTAACACGGTGATGGTTACAATCCTTAACGCAATCTCTTGCTGTTGCCATGATATGATTCCATGACAATCAATTTCTGACAGTGTGTGAAGAAAGCGTTCTACTGAAGATGATGCTATCCATGTCACGGAAGCATCTCTCTCTTAGGAGTTCCTTCATATTTGCGGACAAATCAAAATCACAGGGCTCGTATTGGGTGGGTGGGTGTTCAAGTATCTCTCACCTCCATGTTTTCAGCAAAGCCTTTAACTGACGTGACGTATAGCATTATCGTATAGGACACTGGGATGCGATCTTAGATGTGCCCTATTTCACCGAACTATTGGACGGAGATGATGTTCCAGGTAATGAAAATAGCGTATTTCCTTCCGGAAGGGTATATGCATCTACGTACTGTTAATCTTTTTCGTTCCGAGGGTGCCCTCCGCTGTGTTCTTCCTGGGTTGTCTCACGTCCACGCTAAAATGCATTGACTACGACCATCATCTTGCAGAACTACTGGCAATCAAAGTGCAGCTCCTCAGTTTCGACCAGTGAGCGAATCCTGTCATCAATTTCTGTGTATCCAAAATACAACGCACCGTATGATCATTAGCATCTACTTTCAGTTCATTACATTTTGATCTATAATGTTAGTGGTTTACCCAAGTTTCGTTATGAATATGACTTTTTATTACTTGATGACAATACATACCTACAAATGTTTTGTGTGATACTGTTGAATGATTATCTGCTCGTTAGCGAAAACATTATCTCTTATATACAAGTACGCGTGCAAAAGTACTCAATAAAGCACAAAGCCTCTATAAGGACAAAATAACTAACAGTAAAGTAACAAGGTTACACAGACAAGTTCGATTAAATTTTCACGACTGTCTCTTCTATTAACAAAATTTGATTAAAAAGTGTATCTTTTTATTAAAGAAAATTACACAACCGGATATTTCTAAAATGATTGTTTTTTTTTTAAATTTATCATCTCTACATAAACTCTATATTTTTTAATTTATTTAATACTAGCTGATTTGCCCGCCCGTTGGTGCGGGGCGAATGAATTAGAAACTTAGGAGGGTGACTTATAATATTGTCATTAATTGTTCTTTGTGCTAAGGAACACGCATACCAAATTTCAAGTTTAACAGTTTTCGAGTTCTCATATTCCACTCCTTGAGAGGTTTCGGCCCCCTCAGGTGTCCTCTGTCCAAGCAACTTGAGAAATAGACTGTTCACTATGGGAGCATACGACAATATAGATCATAATCTCTCAAGCGTTACTTCAAAGGGATCGTTTCATGGTACTAGCATCCATCTTTCAAGAGCTCACAGCTGATCAACAGGGAGAACGGTGGGAGTTTGCGTTCAAATTTAGTTATGTAGATCCAGAGACGTACGGTACTATGAAGGCCGTGTTGCTACATACCAAAACACCAGTTCACCCAAAATGTAGACAAGAACTAACAGATATTCCAGAAATTCCATCGTTGCCTATTAGCTATGTGTATGAAAAAGAGATAGCTTGGCTTGATCACGTCTTCATACATCAGACCACAGAGAACTTCAGTACGAAATTAGATATGACATGGTCTGCGTTCCACGCTACTTCTGTTTGTTCTACTCCAGTAGTTCCGGGACTAAGGGCATTGCTACCTCTCTTTTATGAGTCATCATCATCTGTGTCAATGATTCGTCATGGAATGGATATCGTTCGTAGAATTACAGCTTTTCTTAACCCTGGGCAGACTCCATTAATATGTCTCGATCAACCACTCTGCACCTTGTGTAAAATTATTCACTGGAATTGGCCAGAGGATTTTGGTGAAGACAAATTCATAGCCCTATTTGCATCCTTCCATGTGGAGCAAGGATTTTTGCGAGACTTAGGACAGCTTCTTGATAATTCTGGGTGGTCTGCCGTTGTTGCACGGTCAGGAATCGCAATACTAGCAGTCGCTGATAGTATTCTAAAAGTAACTCATGCTACAAAAGCCAGAAATTTTCACCAAATAACAGCTGCTCCTTTATACATTCTTCTGAAGAAAACCTGTGATTCCGAAGATCTTGAAGAACCAATCAATCTGTAGATAGAAAGACGTTCTGAGCAGAGTCCAACGTTCCAGTTTTGGCTCATAGTATTTAATTTAGAAATTCTTCTTAGTTTTGTTCGATCTATCCGTGAAGGTTTGTACGACCTCTTCAAGGGATGTCTCAAGTCTATGTTGCTCTGTTTTTTTCTGTTTGACCATCAACATTATGCCAAATGGTTATCTGTTCGAGTAAAGGATCTAGAAGAGCTTCCCTTACGTTCACCTGCAGTTGATGCTGAGTTTCACGCTGGAAAGTTTATTGTACGAAAGTCTCCAAATCCTTTTTCTGGTACTGCAGTAGACCAAGCCCATGAACAACACAACACGTGTCAAAATCGTGGGAGGAGCTGTTGATCTTCTTCAGGATCCAACTGCATTGAGAAGATGGGCAATAGCTGGTCCAGAAATACAGCAGTTGGTGAATGAATTCACAAGTGAGATGAAGTCACAGCCCGAAAAGACTCCAATGCATCACGAACAGTACACAATTCTTTCCAACAAAAGTTTGTTCAAGTTACTAAACTGAAAGCATCTTTCTGTAGCGTAAGTAAACCGTTTGAGAAAACCTCTCGTGACCTAATCTCGCTGGATAATCGCATTGTTGGCGATGCTAAATCCGTAAAGATGTTGAGAGATGCTGAACGCAAAGGCATTGAACTCTACCAGTCTTTTGTTTCTCAAAGGCTTGTTGAAGGTTCCACTGGAAACATTTTCTCACCCATGAACAAACAGAAAACAAGATTCTTTGTGTGTAACGGAGTTCATTCATCTACGAAGACTAAACTTCATAATCTACAGAATGACCTAAACGTCTTCCAGAGATGTATAAGTGTGAGTTTGAACAGAAAACTTGATATGCAAAATTTCTTCAAGTATGAAAACAATCCATATCCTCTGGTCTTTCTGCTGGTGGTCAACTTTGACGTGCATTAGGGAAGGCAGATTTGCTTGAACCTCTTGAAAAGACGGTAAATAAAGATGATACATTTCCAGCAACATGTGTGCGATGGAGCTGCTGTTATTCATTCACTTCAGCCACGCGTGTCGCATACCTTCGAAGAATACTGCAGGGGAGTTCAAGCAGCACATTTTGGGATGGGTTCAGAACGTTTTTGCTAAAAGGCTCGACATGGCTTGGGATATCTAGTGCGAAGAGTATAAAGAGTAGCATACGTGAAGGATTTCGCCGAAAACCAGGCTCACCTGTACCTCTTAACTAGTGGGATATTCTTATTAATAATGATAATAAGAACGATCTCTTTTCCCTCCTTGGGAAGTACGTACTTGATAATGTGAGAACTGTCCAAGTTGTGACTAACATTGGGGTTAAATATGTTTGCCCCGCAACCACTTTGACTTCTCTTGCTGGTCTGAACTGCTTACGAAGAATCAGATGGATGTGTTATCATGCACACAAGAGATGCTGTTCATGGGGCCAAGACAGTCCTCATAAGAACAGTTGATACAGACGTTTTGGTCCTTGCCATATCTTTCTTCTTTGATTTGAAGTCTTTGGGCCTTGAGCACCTGTGAGTTTCATTTGGATCTGGACAGAAACAAAGGTGCATTCAATTCAAATTCACAGTATTGCGGACGCACTTGGTACTGAGAAATATTTTGCCCTTCGGGGCTTCCACGCGTTTACAGGTGTGACACAGTTTCCGCATTTGCATTTCATGGGAAACTCAGTGCTTGGAATACGTACAAGTGCTATGATAAAGTAACTTCTGCTTTTACTGCCATTTCAGCTCCACTTTCAGAGCTACAAACTGACGTACTCTATGAACACTGATGAAGTAAGATACTTTCTCTTTACTTCAGAAAAAAAGCTGTTTGATAGACTTCCTCCAACGTCAGACACACTACAACAACATACTCTGCGTGCTGCTTATCAGGGTGGTTACATTTGGGGTCAGTGCCTTGATCCCCTAGCGGAAATATCTAATCCAGAGAATTGGGGATGGGTTAGTGACGGCAACAATTGGCAGGTGAAATGAACATCTCTTCCTCAAATATGACAGGGCTGTCGTGATCATTGTGGATGTAAAGCAGGTTGCTCTTCCAAATGCAGCTGCCGACGCTCCATGGTGGAATGTGTGCCTCTTCTATGTGCCAACTGCAAGAACTGCTCCAACATCGTGAGGTAGGTTTGACTTTTTTTTAAAAAAAACTTTACATGTTTTAATCTCGGACCACGAAACGATCAGCTTTATTAATATTATGAACATAAAATAAGTAGTTGTAATTGAATTGCAATGGTTTAGAATGATCTTGCCACAAATACATTCTTGGATATAAATTTCATTTCTTGTTCTATTTCTTGGTATTCAGTTACAGTATATTATATTTCCAATTTCAAGCCGTTATCTGTTCTAGAAATATCAAATATTTGGCATGATGGATAAATAAGTGAATGAATTAATTAGGCTGTACGTCTTCTTGTATATACTGTATTAAAAAAGGAAGTAATACTCTGCAACTATTTTTTGCAGCCGTCAAGATTCAGATGAGCCAGAAGGAACTCATATGGACACGGATGACCTCGATAAATAGAACCCAATTACTGCTTGCAGTTCTTTAATATATCTCATAAAAAACATGTATAAAATGTACACAAAACAAGTACGTTAGAATATCGATATAATTTAGTTGCAATATTAGTTTCATATAAAAAAGAAATTTTGTATTTTTTAAAGAATTATGTAATATTCACCTTAAAACACCGAATCACAATATATTTGTCATAGGTTTCCCCACCTACCAAACAGCTTTGTTTCGGAGTAAAAGTCACATTCCCTTAAGTAAGGTGAGCAAAAATAGTTTCCCTTTTGTTGGCGTGCAATAATCTAGCGTTGCTTCCGTCCCACGTTTTCTAAAAAATAAGTTTAAAAAATAATTCGGCTTTCTTCGTCTTCTTCTGTTACAAATTGGACACGATATGCATCAATAATACCCACATCGGTTCTGGTTTCTGGTTTCTGGTTTAGTAACTAGTGCGGAAATTGCATTAAATAAGCCCATCCATTGCAGATACATTAAACAAATTGATGTTTTTTAATAATATTTGTAATGTAATATAGTTTAACAGTCTATCAGTCTTAATAATTGATGTTTTAATGTCAGTTATTTACAAGTTACTATGGTTACAGTCCGCCATAGGCGTCAGTTCACTCTTAAACTCTAGTCACAGTCACTTTTTGATGTATATTTCACTATCAATTTTGAATTTCAACTTGAAGCACTATTGTATGAAATATTTAATCACTATATCAAATATCTTGTTAAATTTTCTAGGGGTGAAGTCCGAAAACACTATGAAGTCATGCAAATTAAACACTATGAAGTCATGCAAATTAAACACTAAGAATTTCAGCGGCTTCCATCTATTAAGCCGCCATCTTGCCGAACCTACCCACATCGGAATCTGTATTCCATAATCTTTCCAATGAGTACCATTTACAGTCCTATGATAATTAGGAAGGTGACTAGAGCCGCTCACCTGTCATTTTTCTCCCTTCAAATCAGGAAGTTATGCAAGTACTACCAGTAATCCTTTTTTTTTCTCATCTTGTAATGCACCGATCTTTGTGATTGTTGACTATATTTGAAATGAATGTGTATGGTATATTTGGTGGGTTTTTGGCGTACGGTAAATGCCACAGTTGCCAGCTTCCCACATCTTCCAGAAAAAAATATATTTTTTAAATAAAAATTTCGTCTTCATTTGTCGTCGTCTTCTACAGATAAGGCACGATGGGCATTGTTACCTCGTCGGAATCTGTCTTTTATAAGCTTTCCAACGAGGTATCATATATGGCCATGGCCAGGGGCGTAAACGTGAAAGTCTACGATTTTTTACAAAATGGCCACCGTTTTCGGGGGAGGGGAGATTTAAAGTGACTCATGGGTATGGACATCAAGTACACCAAATTTGAAAAAATCTTCAAAAAGTGCAGTATAATTTTGCTTACCGAGCGGACTATATAGCCGGGTTTATGACTGGCGGAGAGGATAGAGACGTACGTCTGCTCCCAGCTCTTGCTAAATGTTAGGTGAATCAGAATAAGAATTTTCATGATTCTGACATGGAAGGTTTCTGAAAGGGGGAGACAAGTAGTAGTAGTTGTCGAACGAACGAACGGTGTGTGTGTGTGTATATATATATATATATATAAATATATATATATATATCTGAGCATTTAAACTGTTTTAACCAGTTCAAAGAGATAAATTGCGTTTTCACTTGAGAAAACAAATATGGTTACCGTAAATTACAAAAGTGGTACGATCCTGCTAAAAATCAATAAACTTTCTATTAACCGAAAAGTTCAGAAATTTGTGGGCCTACCGTTTTATCAAAGATTACAAAAATTTGAAAAGATGTTTCAAAGTACCAAATGCGTGGTAATACCTACTTTATGTCCACCTAAGAATGTCGGAAAAAATCAATCATTCGCACATTACAAAGCTATCACTATTACGCATACTTTCAAAGTGTCTCATTCCTTTTAAAGGATCTAAATTCTTTATAAGATCCCGTGATGATCACGTTCATTCATCACTGACCTTGTCATTCCTAGCAGAGGACTGGTGACAGAGAACTGTCCTTTGTGTAAGTACGTCGGCTGTAGGGTCCGTATATTTTTGTTATTGTGAATCATGTGGTAATTGTGTGTTGTTTTTTTTCCAAGAGGATTGTGTCTGTCGAATCACGCTTCATTTTTTACCACGTGTTCATTCTAATTAATATTGAATGGGGAGAGCCTAAAATTGAAATTAAGTTTCTTGTTTAATCGTCGAATAAAAGAAGTGTAGTTTCTTAGATCTTAAATATGATGAAAAGTCTAACCAAAGTATTAATTGTTCAATGTTCTTTTGCGATACATATTGATACATTTTGTTACATACACGGATAAGCAATTCCACTGGCAACATAATCTACTTGACTTCTTCCATCGCCCACATGGTTATTAACAATTTTAGATTCTTAGAACACTTGTAATACATTTGGAGAGTGTGTTATTTTCTTCAGTTTTACCTACTACCTTCCCTTCTATCCAACGAACTCGTCATAATAATCCTGGCCCATATAAAATATAGTTTACCAAGTTTTTTTTATCGTCATAATAATTAATGTAACTAACTTCATAACAGTGTTATAGATTTTCTTCAATTTCTACTTTTCTTTATATTATACAATGTACATACTATATTTTTTTTCCTTTTTTCTACTAAACACAATGTATCTACTTTTTTACCTCTACGAAAGCTTTAAAAACAACGAAACGTTACATTTACATCGTACATAATTCGGTGATTGCCAAGCATTGGGACTACAATAAACAATGGAACAGTAAGTAATATACATAAAATTTTATAATTTACTCCGCTGCTATAAAATCTACATTTAGCTACAGTTCGTTACGACAAACTGTGAATTTCTTCAATACAATTTATAACAGATTAGTCATGCTTTAATAATTACGTTTTACCAAATGATAATACACTTAATGCATACTCAGTGCTTACTTTAGCACCTCGATCTCTTCCTCCACCACCTTATTGTTTTCTGGTAACTGGTTTACTGTTATGTCTTGATTTCGTTCGATGCCAGCATCATCATCATCATCATCTAGAATTATAAGTGTCACGTCAGCCATAGTCGAGATTTCGGTGTCTTTCATTGATGTATCTGGCTTTCCACTTGACTTTGAAGACGGCTGCATCACTGCTACTGACGGCTTCATACTCTATTACTAAACCGTATAAGAGCACTGAAAGTAAATAGAAAAACAATAACGTGGTAACTCGATGGAATAAGCTTAGCCATTATTACTGGACTACTTGTTCATGTATTAACTCACGGAAGAAATAAGGAAGAATCAAAATAACGATTTACAAACAGAAAAACAACATATTTCGAACAGTTTTAGAAAAACAACTGCACTGCGTGTTTTTGAACAATACCGACAAACTTTGGGAGGTGATTATTCACATCAAAAAAGAAAAAAGTTCCTTTGAAGAAATTTCGAAACATGCGTAGTTTCAGAGCTACAGATGCTAAATTTACGCATCCTCACAAAATGACGTTATATTTTTACAAATAATGACGGAAGCGATCATTATTAGTAAATAACAATCGAAGCAGTACTTCCATCTTAGCAAACTTTACAATTGAGGTGATGCCGCATAGGCAAGTTTCGCAACGTAAGGATTTCATTGTAAGCAAATAAAAAGGGTTTAAAAGTGCAAGCACAGAAAGCATCTGTAAGCTGTATTCACCAATCATAAACATTGCTCAAATAGATGTATTGGGTAAAGATATTCCCTGTGCGATGCGCACGCATCGTGGCGGATGTGGAGGTAGCGCGCTTCACATAGTTCACATATGCTCGACCTACGGCACTAAGTGAGGTAGGATGATCAGTCACACGCTCGACTGTCTTTACCTCCCAAGGTCCCCAGGTATACCAAGGACACTCTGAGGAGGCTGAGTGCACGTCAGAGCTCCAGGCATGGGAGCACTAGAAAAAAAGTTTCCAGCGTCCTGGTCGGGATTTGAACCCAGACCGCGCAATTCGTAATCAGACGGATACCGTCTGAGCCAAGACGACTCCTTGGATGTACTGGATACTACTGCGCTTGTAATTTGCTACCCTGACACCGCTTACACATTTATTTATCGAGATATGACGTTATTTGTGGTGAAGCCGTCGATACTTCGAGCATCTGTAGCTCCGAAATTACGCATATGTTTCGAAATATTTTCAATGGAACTCTTTTCTTGATTGGCTGTGAATAATCACATCCCGAAGTTTGTCAGTGTTATTTATTAAACATATATATATATATCAATGACGAATAAGGTAGAATAAACGTTTACTTACGTATAGAGGTCCAAGTAGCAAGTGAAGCTGTCATACTGGAAGCTAGGTAACAAAGAACAGATCATGAAGGCTAAAGTAGCTGACAAAAAAAAACCAGAAAGGTGACGGGAGTGAGGAGGCAGGTAGATAACTAGAAATCGTAAAGTCTGTCTGTCGGCAGTGGTGTCTCGTGACTTTGGATGATGATAAAGGACGAAAACAGAAATGGAATTGAATAATTTAAATGGGATCTTTCGCTCAAGCCGGGATGGGAAAAGGGAGAGGATGAGGGAAGGAAATCAGCTAGGGACTATTTTGGATGTACCGTTAGCCTGGCATGACTGACGAAATTCCTAGAAAAACCTCAGTCACCATTCATTCATACGGAAAAGACATTCAGAGTTAGTAAACATGATCACCGCTGTACTTCTGTTATCTACGTTCAAACAGCTCTTGTGAAGCCGAACTCCCATGCTTTTAACTTAGCACTAAAGCCGCTTAAGCATATATGGCTCAACGTTCAAAACATGTGTGTGAAGGCATGTGAGTGTGTGTAGCAGTTTAATTTTGGAAAAATGCATGAAAAAAAAAACACTTGATAAGAAATACAATGAGAGATAATATCATTTCAACTTATAAAAATAGTAAGTGAACGGAGTCAGGCTCCGGTTGTTTGATAGCATCTCACACACACAAACATTAAATTTTATAAAATAGGTTGGCAACACTAACGATTTGGGTGCTAAGGGGCGAAAACACCCAGAGTATTTTTCTTTGTGTCGATTGCCAAGTTTGATGCGGATACGTCTGACGGTACGGAAGCAAATTAAAAAGTTGAATTTTATAAAAAATAAGTTGTCAACACGGACAACTGAGATGCTTAAAGACAGGAACACCAAAACAGTATTTTTCAAAATAATGTTTATGATAATTCTGGTGCAGATAGATCAAACGGAATGGAAGCAATTGATTTTTTTAAAATGGGTTAGCAACACTGACCCACTCCACTAATTAAGACGGTTCCGGCAGCTCTGAGCTAGTCGAGCCAAGACCTCAATTCTCATACCACAGTATATGATGATAGATGATTGATATATTTTGGGCGTATTCCTTAAAACTACCACCTTCTACCCAAATCACAAACGACAATTCAATCACCTCCCTACACCTTGTGGTTCCTGAGATTTATTTTTAGACATGGATGAACGGATTGAGCGGGATTAAAAGGTCCTTTTTATAGCTTCTCTATCAAGGGGTCTAAAAGTAACAACAATAAGCAATGAATGGGTACGTCTAAGTCAGGGGTTCTCAACCTTTTGAAGATTGTGAGCACCGCTCACATTTAATACTAAGTGTGCGAGCACCATGAAACTTAATAAATGGATAAATAATTCATTATCAGGTTAATGAAATTATTGAGCTCGAACGTTACTCACAAGGGACATCACCCAAGTGTCCGGCTCCGATTTCAATGTAATTTTATTTTTTGATAGAGAGCATGTATGCATTATGTCTGATGACAGAAATTGTTGCCATGGCGCATGTTGTTTAAAGTTATTGAATGTTGAAGAGCTGTGATGTAATTATTTACAGGGTAAGAGAAAAGTCCCTTAACACCCCTTGTAAACTGCGTATGAATGATAAAAAGTGAAGAACAACCATGTGGGTACATATTAGGCCTAGGGGAAGTCGTATGGTAGGTGTGACCTTGACGGCAGCCATCTTGAATCAGACTCAATTTTTGAAAATGATAACCACAGCATGACACACCTCATTGTAACAGCAAATTTTCCCACAAACCCAATGGTATGCTTATTTTTGCTCTATGGTTAACCAGTACGAAGTTAGGTTCATGTTTGCTACATATATTGATTTTGCGATTTATTGTCAGTGCATGAATAGTGTTGGGATGAGCTTGCGCCACTCTTTTTTTGAAGTTGTAAGAGTTGCGATGTAGTTATTAATTTCAAACCACAAAACATGAAAAGCCGATAGGCCTATGACACGTGAACAAACAAAAATGAAATTGTAACCGATTATCGTTACATCAACACAAAAGTATCAGGAAATATAGCGGACAACGTTACGCAAACGAAAAAAAAGAAAACTTCAAAGGAACAGCCGCAATCAATAGAAAAGAGCAGAGATGCATAATAAAGCTATTCTAAACACGCTTTACAAATACATTCACATTTCATGTAAACAAATCTAATTGACGTAACTAGTACAATAGTGATAATCAAGGAAACAATGTTGAAAACAAAGATACTTTTTGCAGCATGAACATAATAGGAAAACAGTTGAAGAAGAACACTATTCGCAATGAGTGACAACTTCACAAAGAGTGGCGAAAGCTCATCCCAACACTATTCATGCACTGACAATAAGTCGCAAAATCAATACATGTAACAAACATGAGCCTAACTTCGTGCTGGTTAACCGTAGAGCAAAAATAAGCATACCATTGGATTTGTGGAAAAAAATGCTGTTACAATGAGTGTCACATGCTGTGGTTTTCACTATCGAAAATTGAGTCTGATTCAAGATGGCGGATTTCATGATGGATGCCGTCAAGGTCACACCTACCATACGACTTTTCCCTAGGCCTAATATGTACCCACATGGTTGTTCTTCACTTTTTATCATTCACATGCAGTTTACAAGGGGTGTTAAGGGACTTTTGTCTTACCCTGTAAATAACATCACAACTCTTCAACATTCAATAACTTTAAACGACATGCGCCATGGCAACAATTTCTGTCATCATTGATTTTAAGAAAGCATATGATTCTATCAAAAGGGAAAAGTTATACAGTATCCTGATACGATTTGGGATTCCGAAAAAAATGGTTCAACTTGCGAAGATGTGTCTCAGCGACCCCATAAGCAGAGTACGGATAGGTAATAATATGTCAGAAAGTTTCAAGATTCGCAACGGACTGAAACAAGGCGATGCATTGTCACTACTACTGTTTAACTTTGCGTTAGAATATGCGATTTTAAAAATTAAAGGGGACAAAAAGGGACTATCATTGAATGGTTTGACTCAACTGTTCGTATACGCGGACGATATAGATTCACTACAAAGCAACACCGATGTCTTAGTAGAAGCGTGCCATGAGATAGGTCTACAGGTAAACATAGATAAAACAAAATACATGAT